>JAULCC010655743.1:0-16231 GCA_032358795.1 Nuttallia obscurata | reverse complement strand
AAATCGTAGTTTCTTGTTCATTTACCCAAAATAAGTTTTACTTTGGCCGCACGATCTAAATGAACAATATTTAGGAAGACATAAATGGTAAAGGGACTTCCGTTTCAATGTAAACGTTTCACGCTGATTATATGGCTCGCTTCGAACATACCAATACATTTTGTATTCAGCTTTAACACTTAGAATTAAAGAGGAATACATTTTCCGAGATCCAGTTTGAGATATTGAAGTGGGCCGCCCTGCAATTCTGACACTGTTTAGTAGAACTTCGAGTGAAGCCGTTCCCTCGTGCTATTTTTTTGACACCAAGCTGTGGTTCTACTTAAGAATAAGTTATTTCAAAATGAACAAGTTTGAAAAACAAAGTATGGACCTGTATTTACCTAGGGTTTCCTCGAATACGTATGGCACGATACATTTGGTCCAGATGCCGGCCGAAGTCGTTAATGCGTGTCGCTTCCTTGAGTCAGAATTGCTTAGTCGTCTGTTGTATTCAGCAATTAAATCGGTAATATCTAAGTCTTGTGCTTTCTGTGTATAACGATGAGCAGCATTTATAATGCATGTGATTATATTAGACTTACAAACTGGTATCTCCGACTTTCAAAATGAAAATCAAATGGTTTCGTTTTGGTCAAAAGCAGTATGTTGCTCAAGAAACAATTTTATAACGAATGAGTACTAAATTGAATGTATGCAGCAATTCACATCTACTGCAATAGATAGAAGCTGTACTTTTTATGTATTTTATGTAACATTTGCTGAATTCATGGTTGCAGGCTTAACCATTTCGTATTTAAGAGGATGTTTGTTATTATGAATGAAATTCCTCTTTTAATTTCTTGAACTGACACTTTGCTGCATTAAAAAACAGAAGCTTTGCTTATTTAATTAAACAACATGTCTTCTTAAATGAAGATTTACCAGCTTGATCGGTACAACCTTCACTTCTCTCACTTCAGAGAAACACTCGTTGCCTACTCTAGTAGAAGCCGCTATGCTTACTTCATCTTCTATAACGTTTTTAACAAAATGAAAGGTGACGTCATTGACTGAAGGTTTTTCAACAATATGGATAAAAACTTAGCTAGCGGCATTTTGAAAAATTTCTAATTTAGAAATAACACTCAGCAGACAGTAAAGGCAGAACAGTTCTGAATATATGGATAGAAGATTTGATGACGCCATAGGCTAAAGGTAAAGTCTAACATAATATGGATAGAAGCTTTGTTAAAATCATCGGCTGAAATGTTTCTGATAATATGGATTAAAGTAATGCTAACGTCATAGGCTGAAGGTTTTCTAACAATAATGATAGAAGCTTTACTAAAGGCATTTGTTTGCATTTTCTAACTATAGATTTAAACATAACTGACGTCATTTGCTGAACGCTTTCTGAAAATACGAATATAGGCTTTGATATAATTAATGATAAATCTTAAATATCATCATTAGACTAAAATGTTTGCTAACAATATTGATAGATATTTTCTAACATCATTGACTATACGTAATCCGACGATTTCAACAGCAGCCTTGCTGAAGTCATTAGCTGTACGTTTTCTACAAACTGCTGACAGCAGATGACTTGACACTTTGCTTAAAGCATTGTCTATAATTGTTCTACCAACATGGATATATGATTTTTACTTAGAAATTCCTAACTAAAAGTTTCCAAACACTATGAATAAAATTATTTGTTTACGACATACACTGACTACTTTCTACCAATTAAGCAGATGTTTGAATATGTAAACGTCGCTATGAGAAAGATTCGGACATAATTGATCCATAACATCATTATGCTTTAGTTTGTTGCAATATGAATAGCAGCTATGCCAACAATTTTCGGTGAAAGATTTCGTAAAACATGGATTTGCTGACGTCATTTGGTTGACGACTACGTCTGATGAGTGCTCACTTTACAGGTGAAAGCCTATTTAACCACACTATCTGTCATACTACAATACATAAGGTATTCCATTGAGCAGTTATATGCAGTATTAAATAACCGTTTGGTGCCATCTCACAATATTTACTTTTGTAAATAGATACAGATATAACTACTTTTGTCGCGTTTGCTAACCAGCGTATTTAGTGTTTGACATTTGGTAGAGTGTTGCAAATGATATATTCGTAAACAAAGATTTTCAAATGACGGATACAATTTAATTTGATACTGAAATACATTAAACATTTATAGTATTCTATAACGGGATATACATGTTCTAAGTTTACAAAAACAACACAAACTGAAGTATTTTACATTAAACAAGAGGACCATGATGGTCCTGTAATCGCTCACATCACATATATAAGTAACGCCATAAATTCATTGAATAACCCACAAAACTCCTTTTAAGTGTTAACGTATTATTTCATTTAAATGTCAACCATAAAGCTGTATCGAAATAAAGTGTTTGGTGAGTTTGGTAGAGCTGTTTGTTTACTTACACTGTTCTATCTTTAAATATACAACTGTTATAAAAGTATATATATAATTACTTCAAAAACATATCAATATAGTTTCTTACGACACATCAAAACATAACTATGAATTCGGAAACGTATTGTTAATATTAGAAGATCTATATACAGAGGGGGTAATTCCGTTATCGATTCAAATACATTAAACAAGAGGACCATGATGGTCCTGTAATCGCTCACCTTAAATTCGCACATACAAATTAAAGAACCCTTTACAGGGTCCTCATTTGAAGCATGGCATGAAGGTATTTGATAAAAGGTCACATAAGGGGCATTTCTATGAAATTTGTTTGAAATCGGGCTTGCAATTACTACGGAGACAATTTCAAAGTCTTCCATATAGCTATGTAGTAAAAGGTATCCCGCTAGCGGCCATGTGTTTTGCTAATCAACATGACTACAAGAAAACAATAAAGGGTCACCAAATGCTCACTTCTGTGAAGCTTATTTGAAAAAAGGCTAGCAGTTTCTGAGGAAAAGATTTTCAAAGTGATCCATATAGCCATATTGTGAAAACTAGCTGCACCTCTGGTGGATATGTTTTTTTGCTAATTAACTAGACTTGAGGGAATTTAATAAAGGTCCATCATTTCAGTGAAATAAGATTGAAATTGGGAAGCAGTTTGTAAATAGAAGCTTTTTAAAGTTTTTCATATAGTCATAGTGAACATAAGCCCAGCCCCTGGTGGCCATGTTTTTTTTTGTGAACCAACAACATTTGAAGGAATTAAATAAAGGGTCACAGAAGGATCATTTCTGTGAAATTATTTTGAAATTGGCCAAGCGAATTCTGAGAAGAGATTTTTAAAGTTTTTCCTTTAAGTTGCCATGGTCGACCAGAGTCCTGCATGGAACTATTTGTTTTGAAGGAATTCGGAAGAGGACCAACTAATAAACGTTACTGGGAAATTTTGTTAAAATTGGTTAAGCAGTTTCAGAGGAGAAGATGTTTGAAGGAATTGTTGACGACGGACGAAGGACAGTCCCCTTTCACAATAGCTCACCTATGAGCACTTTGTGCTCAGGTGAGCTAAAAGGTGTCCCGAGAACTTGTCAAAATGTATATAATTGTTTCATGACATTTAGTTGAGTATCAATTCGAAATAAAGAAATATACTTACTATAAATTCATTTACTTCATTCGATATATTTGGCATGGTGCCGACTTGGACATATTCTGGATAAAAAGTATGAACAAATCACTACAAAAATGCCTTTGCAAAGATTTTACAACAAAATCATTAATGAACAAAACACTATTTCTTGTTCCATTACATTCTAGTACTATTACCCTAAACTATATCTAGATCATGCTATAGAGGATCTACACGAGTTGTCATTTCGTATCAACGTTTATGAAATGAGTTCAGGAAAATGTTATTAAGCGAGCCTTTTGCGAGCTTTATAAAGTCTTCATGAACGAGGTTAAGGATAATGCAATACAATAATGCTATTTTTTTATAACACGGAATATTTCTTTAAACTTTGTACATCTGATCAGTGTGATTGATTAACTTACCAAACTGTGAAATAAAGATGAAAGGTCTGCTCATTTGTAAAATAATGCAGATTAAAACGTTAATACGTTATATGAATATAGAGCAAATCGAACCAAGTTCACTATATCTTTTGTAACGCGGAGATTTTCTTGTAACTTGGTATACTACATGAAATTCACAGTCTGATTGAAAATGTGAAAACAAATAATAGGTCGCCTTGCTAGATTTAAGCTACATATTTTTTATTGGCTTTCTAATGTAACATATACTGAAAGCGATAGTAGAAAGAAAATTGCCCATAATATACTTGGTAACCTATTATTGTTTGATGTTTTGATAAAATGTGCTAATTCTTAATATTTTATATATAATATATAAAAAAAAATCATTTTATTAGAGGAAATGATACAGTTTAAATACCAATAACTTTTCCTTTTTTATAATAAAGTATATGGAAAAAGAAAGCAGAAGAAAAACCGCAAAAATATTATGAAATCCTTCAAATAAAGAAAATAATATCATTACTTTTGTTGTTCTTGATGACTGTACAAAATTCAGAAACAAAACTTGCATCGTAAAAGAAATAGCAAACTACTTCCAAATATGTCTTTAATAAAAGTTGATGCGAAAAGACAACTAGTGTAAGATTTTTATTTAATCACATGACAATACAACAAGAGGTAATTAAGATTTTTCTTGTTGGTTTTAATTCAATAGATAATCCAGTTAAGTCTTTGGCGTTATATGTCGTCATACATTCTACATTACCACGTCACATGTCGACTAGGTACGTATAAGACAATGCCTACTCGTTATACAAACCCAGAAATAAGCGAAGTCATGTGATAAAAGAGTATAATACATTGACCTAATGTGGCATGGCAAAGAACATACACTAACGTCTGATGATTTCAAACTAAGAAAATATAACTGATTGTACGTTGCTCTTTTGCAAAATTCCGGCCGCCACATCCATTTATTACATCACTTTATGAGTTCTAAAATGAGATAGGAATTACAACCTGTCATCCATTTGTCGTATGCACGTTGAGCAGCTATAACTCGGCCTTCATATTCGCCTTCTAAACCTCCTTGTTTTTGGATCTGTTGTTTTATTTTCTGTTTTGAATGGAAGTACATCTATATGATACTAAATGTGTTAGCACGCACGTCTTTCCGTACATTTGTAATACGCATTTCTCATTGGTTCAAAGTAGACATAGACTGCAGCGTGATAATGGTATTAATGTAAACTGATACAATATGGGGACACTAGAGTAACGGAACGTGCACAACAAATCTTCTAACATTTATCATTTCCTAATTATGTTAGATAATACAAGTAAGCCTCGTATACAATAACACCGAATGACATATCAGACAGTACTCGTACATATATGTGATTGAGACTCATGAAAAAGATAAGTGATTTCCCTTCAAATGGTGCAGGAAATAAAGATTATGTCAAACGACTGCTACAGCGACACATTGTTCAGGACATTGTATAATCCAAAACAAACACAGGTTTTAAAAAACCGTAAGCCTATAACTTATAAAACACGTTGGGATATCCGTATTCTGTGTAGAACTGGTGCTTAGGCCAAACGCCACCTTCGGGTTTGAAACCCGCAATCTCCGGAGCATCCAATTGACCTTTTATCAGCTACATCACTACGTCTTTATCTGTTATTGTGTCAAACGCATTATGCAGTTTTAGAATTTCCTTTGTCAAAAGGCGATCAGTTAACAATAATTAACTGAACTTTTAATAATGATTTTCTAATAAGTTTTCTTATTTGGACCAACATCACGCACAACAACCGAAAAAATGTGAAAGGAGAACTTATATTTTTATGTTTGTACTAATTCAATCAATTCCTCAGTCGTTCACTGCATTCCACTTCAAACGTTCCAAAGATCGGACTCTTTAAATATACATTGGGACTAGACCTGTCGAAGTCTCTTGTGTCGAAACTATGTTTAAATTGATGCTATATGTCTTGAAATTCAGGAAAATATTCTAAAGTATCATGTTTTACGAATAATCATACAAATATATATTTGTATAGTGCACTGACAATTAAAATCAAGTTAATTAAAAAGAGTGTTCGAAAGTCTTTATGTACATTAATTAGTTTCTTATTTCAAAGAAAACCATTTACGTATGTTAATCCGAATTGGTTACAATGTTTCTTAGCAGCGTAATAATTCGAGGTTCGTTTATTTCTTAACTAGCGATTCGTTTTTAAACTTGCAATTGTTACAATAGAGTACATGTCCTCTGAAGAATACACAAATGCAACTAAGTCTATGCATTTTGATCAAAGGAGTAGGATACTTTTGTTTTATACATTTAAAGAACGGTATAGCCGCAAAATGACATATTTACGCACGCATTTAGGTGTCAAACACATAAGTCGGGGTTATATTTCCTCGATCAATGATGTGTTTGAAATAAAGATTTAGTTTTCTGGGCAAACATTTATCATCTGTACTTAACCTTAGCCGTAAGCCTAGATAGAATTGCTCAACAACTATGTTATACACATATTAAATGTTTACTATGATCACTATTCATAAACGTGAGACAGTTGCTAAAGCATGCCCAATTACTCAGCGTTACGTGCAATTTACCCACCAGGTGAAATAGTCATAGATACAAGCGTATTTTATGCGTGACTTATAAATTGTGAATAACCAGACGTTGCAATGCTTTAGCCTTTGGTCATGACAGTTTATGCGGATATGATGTCCGCCTTGTGCCAAGGAGATTGCGGATTCTATACCAGAAGAAGGCCTTTTTCCGGACCTTCATTAGACACCAAGTACTGATTCCATCCATGAAATGGACTTAAACGTGCTTACTTAAGCCAAAGATTTCAGCTTGATCGAAATAAAATGCATTATTTGAAGCCAATTTTACAATCATTTAAAATATTTTAACCAAATTCTAACTATGGCCGTATCAGTAGTGTTTCTTTAGAAAAATATAAAATATAAATAGTAGGTTTTTAACTCGTTGTAACTTTTAAGCTGCAAGTATTAAGCTTGAGCAAATTAAACTGGCATAACTCTAAATATACGAATGCTTTTTTTGCAAAAACAAAACACTTGCTTGCGATAAAGCTTCACCAACAAACTCTTGTGTAGTCAAGTATGATAATCGATATGAAAGAGAAATAATTTTAAATGTTCTGTCGAAGTGAAATATATATCAGATACACACCTCTCTGTTACTGATAGCTTCCTCTTCAATACCTTTCGTATGACCATTATCCTCGGGTACGGCATCATTTATGGTTATAAATCCTGATCTATCGGGATTACCTTTGTCTTGTCTAGGATCATTATGCTGAGAGGAGAAAATATCAATTTGCAATGAACATCAACATCGTGCCTGCAAATGTCCTCATACGACCGTATATCGAACGTCAACATGTGGCCAGAATTCAACCTACACATCCGAAAAGTAAAACCTACACGTGGACACAAGGACGACATGTTCACGGTACACTAAGGAATTTAAAGTTGCAGTTTTAGACAAACGCCATTGCGATCCTTCCAATGTGTATCAAGTATGCTAAGGTCATGGTATGAACATTGTCATATATGTTTAACGTATGCATATGCTTGTAAATAATGTAAACATTACATTCCTTGAGAGTGTCAATGTATACTGTAAACTTGAGGATAAACTGTTGACCGAAGCGAAGCTGAGGTTGACAGAATATTCCGGAGGTTGACTTGGTGCACTGGAATTCCCTTAAGAAATGCAATTTTTGTTTTCTCATACGAACAAAAAGCAGTGTGGCCGATTCCGCTCCATCAGGACCAGATAATTAGTGTTTATTAGATTTATGGCGAGATAATGACGACAAATTTTGATGCAATGACTCCATTGTGATAACCCTATATGAGGAATATGACGTCATGGAAGTTAAACAAAAGAGGCATTGGGCTATTTATATCCATATTCTTCTTTGATAGCTCTGACTGGTAATGAGTTCGTTTCACAGTCTTGTAATGCTCCTCTGGGAATGCAACATCCACTAACACACCAGTCATACCTTCCGAATCACCTTGCAAGACCCGATTAAACTCATAATCGTTCTCTGAGCTATTTATACAGTAGAACAGTCCATATGCGGGGGTGATATGCAAAAATATTGACCGGTATTATCTACTATGTGTTGTATAGAGAAACTCGCACGCGATGTATAATAATTTAATATACTGAACAAAACAAAAAGAAACTTTCGCTTTGTACACACAACGTTTCTTGTGTTAAAGGAATAATTGTGTAAAAAAAACTAGGTAGATAATATAACCCTTGACCTGTGTTATCAGGATTCTTAAGTTTTATCGATTTTTTGCACGGTTATTCGTCTACAACGCGAAATTCGATTAGCACGTGCACACTTTGTTTAGTATGTCTCGTGTGGTAATCGGTCAATTTGTTTAAACTTGTCTTACTGGTGTCGTTGTCAAAGAAAAGAAAACGCTTCAAAATTTGTAAACAAACAACTTCTTTTTACATTGTAGCATTTTTTTAGTATGCAAAGAAAACCAAAGAGTTTACGTAAACGTATGACAGGCATGGTTGATGCTGGTATGTCGACTAAAGACACTGCAAATCATGTTGGGAATTCTAGTAGAGCGATACGTAATCTTTGCACACAATTGTGTACGACAGGACGCACCGACGTCTTGCCACGTCGTAGACATCCGCGTGTTACAACGGGTGCTCAAGACCGTTACATAATAAACACTCATGTGTACAATCGATTCCAAATTGCTGCTAACACACCTAGACTTCATAATAACCGAATCAGTTGGCAGGCTGTCTGTTATCGTTTTCGGGATAATGTTAAACACGGACGACGTCCTTACGTCGGATGCGTTTTAACAAAACATCAAGGTGTTAATCGTATTAATTGAACACACAGCTAGAGACGCTGTATAGTGTCTTATTGCAATAAAATTGATTTCATTAATGACTGGCCTGCTAAAAGTCCTGATATCAACCAAACTGAACACGCCTGAGATATTCTGGACAGGCGAGTGAGATGTCGTCCAAACCTATTTGCTAACGTCAACGAACTTCGTCAATCACTCATTCAGGAATAGAACAATATTCCACAGGCAGAAATCAACAGTTTAAAGAATCTTATGCACCTGCGATGCAATGCAGTTTGACCACTCAAGATATGGTCTTATCCATTATAAAGTGTAAATTTTGTTTGTAACACCTATCTCACTTGGTCGAATTTCTCCCATTTTTCTGTGAACCTTTAGTCATCATTTCTGCACGAAACGATGCATTACTGAACCATTAAAAGCATATATAACAATGACTCCCCGGATTTGTTTTCATCCAGCTATACTCAATCAAACTTGGCGAAAGTTTCTTCTATGACTCAGTATATATTCGTCAGAAGCTCAGGTGCATACGCCTAGGTAATGTTAAACTAGATTTAGTAAATACATGGAAAACAATCTTTATGCTTATTTAAAAATTTAAGATTGGACAAAACAGCGTCTATGAAGAAATTAAACATACAATGATAAACTCCTTCTCTATCCCATTTAAACCATTTGTCTACGTTAATGTTGTTTTTATAAGTCAGCTTCATATGAAGGCACGTCTGATATCGTATCGCTCCAGTGTTAAAAAAATATGTCAAGCTGGTATGTTTCATTGAAAGTACGTTATCACTAGTTGTCAAGGAATGTTATATGAGTAAAAGCAAAATTACAAAATAAGAGTCCTGTTCTGCTAGCTCACAATGTTATCTTCCACTGATAACGTGGTTCTGTTCTCGCATTTAAGGCTGGTTAGCTCTTCTTTAATAATGACAACCGTGGTTTGTTGTTTGTTTTTCAGTGTCCCCGATATCTACCGGACTTAGAAAAAACACAAAAAGCTGTTAGTAAAGTTTGAGTTGTCTGTTGGAGTAATCAATAGTTTTGACTTGTGAAATGGTTTGTCGCTGTTCTTTCGAATGAACACTGCCATGACTGAAAAAGCAGAGTAGATTAAACAATGCGACAAGAGACACATGGACCAAAAATATGCGAGTACATTGAAGCTACCTGATGCTCCCTGGGGAAGCATCGGAGGAAAGCAGCAGGGACCATGAGTATGAGAGACAACTCACGGGCCAACTGTGGAAAACGATAACATAAAACATGTTCTCTGGAGTACAGCGATCAAATCTCTTTCATCACAAAGAATCAAATGAAACCTTTTAATAGTGACATGTAGCAAACAAAACACATGATGACCATTTTAGTCATATCTAAATACTTCCAAAACGTGCGCAATGCCAAATTTGTTTCACAATGAGTACATTCTGTTTCAATGTGCTTTGTGAATAACATATAAAACTTGTATTAATGAAGATTACTTTAATTAAGAGTTAAGTTTCAGAATTTAAAAATCTTAGAATTGTTAATATTTTCATGCGGAAGCATAAGGAAATTTGTAACAAAATTATAGTGGTTTTAAATTAAGTTTTAAAATATCTATAGCATATAATATTCATGCAAGGGAATTTAGCTAAAGGTTATCACCACCTAACACATTTTCCCCAGAGCTAGTTATTACATAATTATACATAAATGTTCTTCATGGTCATACAGGTATTTTTACCTGTGGTGCAAACACCATCAGATCAAGAGAGTCTGGGGAGCCTTATCCATCATGAATATTAATTAGATGGACAATGTAGATACAACCAGCTTCTCACCTTATAAGAATTAGCACGTGATCTAATTGTAAGATGTATAGCCACCGTGCGGGAGAAAGAAGCAGAGAGAAGAGTAGTAGACAGACAGTGAGAGAGTTAGCCTTGGGCTGGCCAACCGGCCAAGCCTCTGTAGGCGAGAGTTACAAAGTTTACATTAGAACTATGTTTGCAGTGGAACCTGGGTTGTTGTGTTGTTTTGAGAATTAAAGTTGAAATGCAATTGAATGACTTCCTTCCTAAATAACGCCATTATGCGACATTAGCTTTCCAGTTTGTTTTGCACGATTTTTACATGAAAATTTATACAACATGAACAGCATTGACATGGCAATCGATTAGCGTTCGGCAAACATCTTAGATGTTCGTCAGTTCTATCGAATCATATCGTTATTGAAAAAAAAGCATACTGTACTCATGGCGTAGCGGTAAGATACTCGGCTCGTAAACCCGAAATATGCACGGAGTGCCATGTAAAACATGTCTGACAATACCATAACATATCATGCTGATTTAATTCTCCCGTTTTACTTGTATCCTGTTTAATATGTTTATATTTTATGGACTCGTTCAAATACCGCGAGCTATCTCTTTTATTACAGAACATCAATCTCCAAACAAAAACATCGTCGATTTTATAAAGCAAATCTCGTTACATCTTATATTAGCTTCCACAGCTGGTTTTGCATTTGACTGGTTTTGTACAATGGCATTACAAAGAAGTCTTTGGTAATAAACCGTACAATTTTCGAAGAAGCGAGATGTAAATATAAAACAATGGTTAAAATGAACACGATCTGGTAAAACATATCTGATGTTTATGAGCATTTGTACAATAAGAACAGGGATGTTCATAACAGACTATGTCGTTCAGCGCCTGCCTTTTGTCCTTCGTATTGTAATCAAATATTCCTGTTCATGCAGGTCAATTAACTTTTTTGTTCAAATGTTTCGCTTGGCTTCACAACATGACCACCAGAGTTCAACATAGAATATCCTTTAAATAACATCTTCTTATGAACCACCGGAATGAAATCTACCGAATTTGTTATGTAATATGCTTAGTTGACCTTTAACAAATTTGTTCAAATGGTTACGCGCCGCTGCAAGACAGATGTGCCCATACTGCTCGACTGGATTACCACCCTTTTAGTTTGGAAAAAATGTTATTATTATTATCGGATGTTTACCAAACTTCTACAGTTGTTACTTATCTATAAGAAATTTGTTCATTAAAACAACAGACAACTGTGCCTTTGTATGAATGGAAGATGGGCCTTTAAAGTACAAATATCCCTTTCGAATATAACACAGGTCCAAAGTTCGGTAATTATTTAATGTATTGCATTGAAATTTTAGACACAGCTTCCAAACATTCACATCTAGCATCTAAGATAGCTCTTATCTTGCATAAAATGCTAATACTAGCCCTTCACTTTTTACTTGAATATTCTGGTTAAGGTTTGAGTGAAACTATATACATGTGCACTTTATTCCATATCTCAGTAAATTCTTGATGTTTTAAAACTAAAGACAGAAAGTGACTAGAGAAGCAAAGTCAGTAGATCACAGGCCCTCATGAGCCTCGTGTCTTTCTTGCAAACCACGTATTATTTTAGGTATAAGACATCTTAAACCTGCGCCCTTGAAATTTATGATTTTTTTATGAAATTAATAAGTATATGTTATATAGAATAAATCATAACCAGGTTATGCTTATCCTACCATTCATTAATGGCAATGCTTTAAAGATCCGATAATATCCTATGATTTCTCTAAACGTAGATTGAATTACAAACGACCCAAAATGACGTCAACGGGTCGTTTGAGTTCCCAGTTGTATTTAGTTTGCCATATCCAGAAAGCCCGGTATACTGATAATGGGCAAGGTATTTCGAATGGTGAAATCCGCCAATCTATTTAACCGAGCAGTACCGAACTATGGGTATAGTTATTAACACAAACACTAAAACACTTGTGTTTCAAACACTTTTGAGTTATTTCAATTTCAGGGAACTCGCCGTAAAATCAAAAGTAAACTTGCCGATTATTAAGTAGCAAAGAAACAACAAAATACAAACATTAAGTTTGCGTACGTCAAAAATTCTGTTGCAAGTGTTGTGTCGCTGTCTCGTGCTCAAAGCCATTAAAAAGTGTTTTCAGTTGTCTTTGACTTCTCGTTGCGTGAAACGAGATAATAACGATGATTAGAGCTTTCCTGGAATTGTTCTTGGCAATTTAATCGTCCAACATGCTTACAATCTGCGTCATTCGAAAACCTTCCGTAGACGCAACAGTAACCAAGCAATTAAAATTCACTAAAACCAATCTTATCTAAAGACTTAGCACCTAAGCATAATGTAAACGGAATGTATTTTTGTTTTAAATCCCACATTTATTTTTACGGTGTATTTCAACTTTTAATTGCTCTATATGTGCTAATAGTACAATATAGAAAACAAATATTTGATTATTGTCTAGGGAGTCAACGTATGAGAATTGTTCAATGAGACACGGCGACTTTTGTGGAGAAAACACGAGAAAATTCGCCGTACTAGAAACGGTCTCAATTATCATAATTAACAAATTCTATCTTGATTAGTTACTCATTTATGTAGGTCATTCATTTTTCAAGCAGAAAATTAAAACCGAAAAAGTAATGTAGTTTTCGTCATTGAAGCGTACCGAGAGGCCTCCGTGGCCAAGTGGCTGTGGGCATTGACTTGCAATATCTCAGCCCTCACCGCAGAGGAACTGAATCCCGGTCAGGGCACTTGAGATTTGTTAAGCAGTGAAGCCTTTCAGATACCTTGCAAGAGGTCGATGGTTCTATCCGGATGCGCTCCGTCCCCGAAATAATGTACAGAGGTCATTTCCCGGTTTTCCTCCACCTAAAATTATTTTAGACGTCGCGATATTTTGCTTAAACACTAAACACTGAAGCGACTTTTCCTAAAAAAAAACTAATGATAAAGAATAAGCGTAGCGAATTCCACAAATATTCATTTTCCTTGGCCATGTAAATCTAAGACACGTTTTTTCTCTTGCTTATAAGTGTTAGCTTTGGGATTGGTTGACGATACACATGTTATTTCGCATGCCTCAATTATTGAAGAATGATAAGGACTTTATTGATAAAATGAAAGCGCTATTCATCAGGTGCAACTTACATCTTGGAAAAGTTACTTAGAGCATATGAAATTAGAAAATATACAACAGGTCATGCATGCTCTAGGATATTGTAAAGCGGCACCCTTTGCTCTGGTAAAGACCTATAAAGGTGTAGTACACGATACATTGTCACCGTCTGAGGCAACAAAATCATCAACATGGCGAGAATAACATAATGTACATAGAGTCTTATTGTGACTACTTCGTGTACCTAGGCGTCAGAGAGTTAACCCGTAGCCTGCTGAACAAATGTCGTCTGCTTTAACTGTCATCTGCCATAATTTTAAAATTCATCAGAATCGCCGAATATTTGGAGAAACATTTGGCCGAGTGTCAAACAGCTTGGATCCTGATAAGACGCCGAGTAACTCGACGTCTAATCTGGATCCAAACTGTTTGCAAATTCTCGTTTGCCCTTAGCAGGCTAAAGATTATAAGTTAAATGGTTCAGTAATACGGGCGGGTGTAGTGTAATTTCCAATGACTTCACGAAACCTGACTTACAAGACCTAGCTTAGGAGATCTTCATGATTGCTATAGAAAAGGCCATACAATTGATTTGGAAGTAGAATGGTTGCAAAGGGAGCAAAACAAACAAGCAGATATTGTTTCCAAAATAGGGAGGAAATATGACTTTGGAATTTTGTTTTATATTATTGGTATGTTACAAAAAATATTTGGGGAATTTATATAGAGAGAAACTCTTTGCCTCAAACCTTAGCGCTTTATTTTGTTTAAAATCGTAAACACCATTAACACCAACATCAAGCGTAAAACGTGACAGGCCACGTGTTACTCTAGATATTTGCGTTAATGGTCTTTGCTCTCACAATGGAACTGTATTTTGATTATGTGCACTTCCTGTATTTATGATACCGAGAGTTTTTATTCAAGATGCAGTTTTTTAATTGTCCCTGAAATATGCTAACATCTGACGAAAAATATGTTTAATAAACAACGATCTATTTCAGCATTATATTAAGGAATGTCTAGTATTACTCTCGGAAAAAGATATGAACCAGACTTTTAAAAACGGATCAGTGTTATAAGGGGATTTACCCCTTCACTGCCGGAAGAAATGCCCCGCATGCGCAATATTTCGTCTGCCCCAATTTTAACTTCAAAGATTCCCTAAAATTTTGGCAAAACAATTGACTGAGTGTCTAACAGCTTAAATCTGGATGAGACGCCGACTTACTCGGCGTCTCATCCGGATCCAAACTATTTGCATACGACTTAAAACTCGGAGTAAGGCAGTGAAGGGGTAGAAACTCCCTCATGCTTTCGCTGTCTATTTATAAGTAAGAAGCTTCATGAGTACTGTTGTTCATTCGTTCTATTTGTCAAACCTTTAACTTTCATAATTCAATGAAGTATAGCCAAATAAGTACGTATCACTTACACTAAATTTAACCAAATGCGCGAATAGATACTTTATGTTAGATAAATTGGCGCCTGATACACGGCCTTAATGAGTTCTCTGTCATAATATCGGATCTTTACCCTTAGTCTGCTGGAAAAATGTTGTCGTTTGCTTACACTGTCGTCTGCCTGGATTTTAAAACTCATCGGATTCGCCCAATATTTATAGAAACAATTGGGCCGAGTGTCAAACAGTTTGGATCCGTCTAATATATCCTGGCTGCGCTTAGCAGGCTTAGGGTTAAAACAAGAAAGGATTACCGCATATCTCTCATCACGTGGATATCATGTATGGGGTGATGCAATTTGTAATGAATTTAAATTCGTTTTTTTGATACTTTCAAATGCAAAAGTTTTACTAATGAGACTTTCAATAAAAACGTGAAGATTGAATTTATGAACTGAACAAGGAGTGGGGTAATATGATAACCAACGGGTGGTATTCTCTATCTGTCCTGAAGTTTTTACCACCATCTCTATCTGTCGGTTTATATTGTTGTGTTTGTTTATATGATTCGGTTTATATTGTAAACATTCATGTCATTATAAAAGATCAGAGAAAAAACAGCTACAAATTAATTTAAAACAAGTTGTGTTAAAGAATTTGTTGCGCACGATAACTTAAAAATGTTTATCTAAGCACCTAGCCATGCATGTATAAGGCTATTAAAAGAGAATAACTTGGACGGTACTACAGTACCGTTCTTAGTAAGCCACTTTTGGACAGGCGTTCATCAATGGTACCCGAAATTCATACATGAATAAATAAGAAGCCGGGATACTGTATACAAAACCAAACAAAAACCAAAGTTCACAAAAGTTTACCAAATAAATAGTACCGTGAATGAACCTATAATATATACATAAAAACTGTGCACAGTAATAAAATAGCCTGGAATTGCATTT
>JAULCC010655521.1:4575-16234 GCA_032358795.1 Nuttallia obscurata | reverse complement strand
CAATCCTTTCTTGCTACAATTGTTTGTTAATGACATGTATGTAATATTTGAACAATAAATATGTTTAAACTAAACTAATGTACCCTACCCACTATGCAATACATAATGACTTAATACTTATTGTTTGAGGTTTTCTGTCTTAAAAGTCATCAACAAAATTATGCAGCTTTGTGCTGTAAATGCCTTATAATTTTGTACAAAAAGTTGCACATGATGTGAGTTGAGCAAAACTGAAATACTTGATCAAAGGAAGACAGCACATTATAATAAAAAAAAAAAATTAACCTATTCTATTCTTCTACAATTTTGCCCCATGTGAGCCTGGGGCGTGCTAATGTAGCACAAGAATTTGGACCACTGCTAAACCCTGGCATGATCGTAAGATGTGACTAACAGGGATTGAACGTTAATCTGGAGTTTCTACATCTCTAGCAGGTATTAAGTTGTTGGATCCATACCCCATATTTTTATCTCGATGTAAATGAGATGTGGATCCAACTAGTTTTTTCCTGAATGGCGCCATATAACCTATACAGTGTTGTGGTGCCGTAAAACCCAACTCAATCAATCAATCTTCTACAATTTTGACGGTATATGTAAAACATCATCATGTTTTAAGGCAATATCAATATAAATGCGATAAAAAAAGCTATACAATAATAACCCAAATGTAGAACACACAATATTTACACAGTATTCATACGATTTATGATTTTTTTCTCGTATTGGGTCAATGTACCCCACCCACTATGCAGTACATAATGACTGAATACTAATTGTTTAAGGTTTTCTGTCTAAAAAGCCATCAACAACTTTACTTTTGTGCTGTACAATACCTTATAATTTTGTACTAAAAGTTGCACATGATGTGAGCCAGGCAAAACTGAAACATGTGATGTGTATTACCAATGAACAATATGTTCACTCCTTAAGAAAACTCAATCTTCAATCTTACTCTTAGTTTACAAATATCAACCCATTAATCAGTTTTATTCAGTAAAATTGTTATTAGTCTAATATTTTGCTCTCAAATGGGGTTGAAATACCCCACCAACTTGCACAAAATAAGGTTCATTTTCAGGCTTGATGATTTCAACATCAAATGAGTTCATGCATACAAACGTCTAACTACAGCCCAACCTCTCCTAAGGACACTTGCCTAGAGTAAAAACCGTCCTAGAAATACAAAATTTAAATGGTCCTTTTTAAAAGTAAAAAATTATGAAAGAAATTAACCTCTCCAGAACATCTTTATAGCAAACACAATTTTCTTACACCAGGGGTGCTTGCCCCAAGAGGTTGCAGTATAAAATTACATGTAACTTTGATATGTATTTTTATCACAAGACGTTGATTGTTTCTAGTGTATTATAACCATGAAGCATTTTCTTATATCACACTCTTTACATACGTATAACATAGCACTGTGCTATTCGTGCTGTTTCTGAAAAACGCACGTTTTACACGTGAATCTGACACTTGTTGTCATTCACATAAACTTTTATGAAACTCCTTCAGAAAAATGTTATAGATGCTCACGTAATAACAATACCTGAACTTGTTTCCTAAAAGTGTATTCGAAATGACAGAGAGTGACATTTGTCATGTATATGAGCATCATTGACAGCCACAGATGAAATGTTACCTGAGAACATCTTCTGCTTCCTGTTCATCAACATCATCAGCAGTTGGGGGGCGTAATAACATTTCCTGAACTCATTTCATAAAAGTGTATTCGAAATGACAGCGAGTGACATATGTCATGTATATGAGCATCGTTGACAGCCGCAAATGAAATGTTACCTGAGAACATCTTCTGCTTCCTGTTCATCAACATCATCATCAGTTGGAAATTATTGGAACAACTGTTGACATGACATGCACCACAACCAAAAGAACAGTCCAGACCATGTTTGCGACAAGTGCAACATTTTGTGTCACAACTTTGTCTGCAGTTGCACCTACTTTTATTTTCAGCAATTTTTCAGGTGCTGGTAACAGATCTTTCTTAAATGGTAACAGTTTTCCATTTACAAGTTCCCAGCCCGATTCTTGTGGTGTAAGTGCATTATTTCCAAGTCATATTTGAGTCTGTTGATATACTCTCTAAGATGCTGCAGATGTTGCGGCAATGTGTGGACTTGAACAAAGGTCTTACTGGTTATAGCTTTGTTCAAAAACCTTCTAAATCTCAACAGTTCAAGTCGTTCAAATTCAATACCACCGCACAGGAATGTCAGAGCATTACCACCACTGCTAACCACGTCGTGAGGTGAAGAATTATTGTTGAATAATTACAATAACGTTCCAAAACTGAGATCTTTCATGACCATGCGAAGACCAGCTACCTTGCTAGCGCCGCATTTATATATGAGGTTGAAACACACCCAGTTAAGGCATGTAGTAATGGTAAAGAATGACTGACTTCTTGGCAGAGAACTAATTTTGTTTTCTGGATATGCCACACTTTGGTAATCTGGTGTGATGAACACCTTATCCTTGATTTAAAGTATGTATCATACGATTTTAAACAAGCATGACATCAGAGTAGTACTAGTAAATATGTATCCTCGCCTATCACTATAGTTTCTTGACTAGTACTTTCAGAAATGGCTGTATTCACAATGAGAAAATCTGCGTCATCTTTGGCATGGACGACTCTGATTTCTGTATCTGACAGATACTGACCGAGAATGTTAATACAGATTTCTTTCTTTCCCCTAAAGGTGTATCAAGGTGAAACTTTACTTGTGTAACAACTGATCCTCTTCCCAGCCTACTGTGGGTGATAACTTTGATGTTTGGTCTTGAAGAGTACCCATCAAATACAAGTGTAGCATTTGTGTATCTTTGTTGAATGTGATCAAAGTACTGATAACATATGCATGCAAATGTAATGTTCTTTTGCCATTGAACTCTTTGTAGAAGCGACCCTCCATCTAATACATATTGCGCTCAGGACGGAATTTGTTTCACACTATGTACAATCTCCAAAGCATTTATGGGTTTTTAGCTCACCTGAGCACAAAGTGCTCAAGGGTGAGCTATTGTGATGGGGGACTGTCTGTCGTCGGTTGTCTGTATGTCCGTCTGTCGTCAACAATTTGTTCAAACAACATCTCCTCTGAAACTGCTAAATGGAAGTTGATGAAACTTGGCTAGGATATTCCTTGGATGGTCCCCTTTAAAACTTGTCTAGAAGTGAAAAACTACAATCTTCTTCTCAAAAACTACTGGTTATTTTCAGCATAATTTCACAGAAATGATCCTTGGGTGGACCTCTACCAAAGTTGTTCAAAGAATAATGATATGTCAAAAAACATGGCCGCCAGAGGCGGGGCCAGTTTTCCTTATATAGCTATATAGATAAGTTTGAAAATCTTCTCCTCTTAAACTACTGCTTCAATTTCAAATTAATTCTACAGAAATGATCCTTAGGTGGACCTCTACCAAAGTTGTTAAAAGAATAATGATATATAAAAAACATGGCCGCCAGGGGCGGAGCCAGTTTTCCTTATATAGCAATATAGAAAATTTTGAAAATCTTTTTCTCTTAAACTACTGCTTCAATTTCAAATTAATTTCACAGAAATGATCCTTAGGTCAACATCTACCAAAGTTGTTAAAAGAATAATGATATATCAAAAAACATGGCCGCCAAACAAACAAATCAAAGAAGAATGATATGTCAAAAAACATGGCCACCAGGGGCAGGGCCAGTTTTCCTTATTTAGCTATATAGAAAACTTCGAAAATCTTCTCCTCTTAAACTACTGGTTCAATTTCAAAATGATTTCACAGATATGATCCTTGGGTGGCCCACTTCCAAAATTGTTGAAAGAATTGGATTCCATGCAGAACTCTGGTTGCCATGGCAACAGAAAGGAAATAACTTTAAAGATCTTCGTCTCCAAAACTAGAAGCCAGATTTGAAAATAACATGGCATAGGAGTTCCTTTATTGACCCTATACAAAGATTGTTTATTTGGATCAGTTAAAAAACATGGCTGGAGGGGGGGGGGGGGGGTTGGAGAGCCAGTTTTCCCTATATGTATACAATGAAATCTTGCTTATTTTGTTTTAAGAGATTTACAGGTTAGCGATTACTGGACCATCATGGTCCTGTATCATGGTCCTGTTGTCTAGAAGCTTTGATCCCCCTAGTTATGGAATCCATTTTGATGGTCTTGCATTACCCTTAGGGTATGATTGCCTTGATGTAATCTAGGTCCAGTTTGTATGGGTTTACTAGGTCACAGGGTTGAATCATAGAAATACCTTGTGTATGCAATAGAGGTTGCATTTTTTCATGGCATTGTCATGAAACTTAGTCTGTATGATCGTATGTCGTACATCCACAATTTGTTTTTTAAAACAACATCTCTAAAACCACTGGATGGAAACTTGGCTGGGATATGATCCCCTTTCAATATTGTTTAAAGAATTGCTTTCCATGAAGAACTCTGATTGCATGGCAACAAAAGTAAAAAACTTTTACACTCTTCTTTTCAAAAACCCTTAATCCAATTTCAACATAATTTCCCAGAAATAATCCCTTGGTGGACCTCTACCAAAGTTGTTCAAAGAATAATGATATAAAAATAAAAGTCTGCAATTGGCAGGGCCAGTGTTTTTTTTTTATAGCTGTATAGAAAACTTTGAAAATCTTCTCTTAGACTACTGGTTTAATTTCAAATTAATTTCACAGAAATGATTCTTTGGTGGACCTCTACCAAAGTTGTTCAAAGAATTGGATACCATGCAGAACTCTGGTTGCCATGGCAACAGAAAGAAAAAGACTTTAAAAATCTTGAGGCCAGATTTGAAAATAACTTGGTATGAATGTTCCTTGGGAGACCTTCTACAATGATTGTTTGAATTATTTGAATCAGGTAACCAGGGCCACCAGGAGGCAGAGTCCATTTTTCTTATATGACCCAGGGTCATAATTTTCTCCAAAAGTACAAATGACAGAGCTAAGATATTTTTCCTTTATCATGCCTTTGTAGTCCTTTACCAAATTTGCTAAAATGATGACCCTGGGTCAAATATGGCCACCCCATAAGTAGGGGGGGTGGGGTGTCTTATTTTACATAGACTTATATTGCGAAAGCTAAAGGAATATTTCTCTAAAACCATCACATAAGCTATTCTGGCCTTCTTCCAAACTTTAATTAACAAGGGCACAACAAAACCTGGAAATAGTAAACCAGAATTGTATGTGATTACTGTGACCTCCTAAGGGGAATATCTAATAAGATACACTTGCAAAATATGTTGTGTTCATTTAAGGAGTACAGCAGTAATCCAGCAGAGAAGTGGAAGAGTAAAGACGCTGCTATATACCTGGTAACATCATTGGCTGCCAAAGCACAGACGCAGAAGGTGAGTGATCCTATTATCAACACTTCGTAGTGCAAAACTTTTTGTACTTATTAAATTTACTATCATTGCTTTTTTGGTGGAACAAGATTTGAACAAGATTAGTAAAGTGTGTTAGAAGGAGTGATTGTGGCCTGGTTGGAATATGGAGCTAATTCCCCGGCTGTACATATTCCAGAGTATCCACAGAATGTCCATTGAAATTCCTGGAATGTCTAAAGAACTCTGGAATAGCTGGAATATTCAGACTTGTTTCCCCGGGTGCACTCTGAAACACAAACCGCTGAATGGAAATTGATGAATTTTGGCTGGGATATAACTTGGATGATCCCCTTTAAAAATTGTTCAAAGAATTCCATTCCTTGAAGAACTCTAGTTGCCATGGCAACAAAAGTGAAAACTTTAGCAATCTTTTTTTCAAAACTGTTGGTCCAATTTGAACATAATTTCACAGAAATGATCCTTGGGTGGACCTCTACCAAAGTTGTTCAAAGAATAATGATATTTAAAAAAAAACATGGCCACCAGGAGCGGGGCCAGTTTTCTTTATTTAGCTGTATAGAAAACTTTGAAAATCTTCTTCTCTTAAACTACTGTTTCAATTGTTTTTCACAGAAATGATTGTTTGGCGGACCAAAGTTGTTCAAAGAATAATGATATGTCAAAAAACATGTCCGCCAGAAAACTTTGAAAGTCTTTTTCTCTTAAACTACTGGTTCAATTTCAAATTAAATTCACAGAAATGATCCTTGGATAGACCTTAACAAAAGTTGTTCATAGAATTCTGGTTACTATGGCAACAGAAAGGAAAAACTTGAAAGATCTTCTCCAAAACTAGATGCCAGATTTGAAAATTATTTGGCAGAAGTGTTCCTTTAGTGACTCTCTACAAAGATTGTTCAAATTATTTGGATCAGTTAAAAAACATGGCTGCCAGGGGGAGAGCCAGTTCCCTTATAATGTATATAGTGAAATCTTTTGATCAGTAAGAAAAAATGGCCGGTGTAAGTTTTCCTTCTATGTATATAGTAAAAACTTAATCTTCTCTAAAACAGGTGGCCATATTTGAAAATGATTTGATGCAAGTGTTCCTTGGGTGATATAATTTGATTGTCTCCTCTAAAACCATTAATGCTAGAGATAAGATATATGTCCTGTATATTTATAAGGGGGAACTTTTCCCTTTTGTTTAAAAAGAAAAATAAAACATTTGTGTTATCCAACACAAGACTCCCATTCTTAAAAGAGAAATTTCTCTGTAATAGCAGATGAAATTTCGGTTGAGCATGTACCAGGCGTAAACGACATAATCTGATTATCTATTTAACACGTGAAGTATTACGTCTCGCATTATTTGACAAGACAAACAACTTGCTTCTGACATTCAATCCACCATCTTTACAAGCAGTAAAAGAAATGCAATAAACATTTAAGGCATTAAGCCCTTCTCACTAATTGGGATCATTTGTCACAGAAAACTTGTAAAAAAATAGTTCACAGAATTTCAGAAAAATTATGCTTATCATTTTGGTAGTTGATGTTTGTAGGTTTTATGTGTGAGATATTTTTTACAATAACCAAGCCAATATGTTGCTATAGATCTCTGGATTAACCCTTAAAAATTTCCTCGATACATAGCTTACATTTAAAGGCAAATATAATAATATAGTGTTATTTGCACCTTAAATGTAAAGAGAGTACATATACTTATGTGGTACTTTTCAAATTGTATTCAAATTCAAATTCAAAAAGTGTACAGAGGTCCCCCGGGGTCTTCCTCCACCTGTAATGAGCTGGACGTCGCGATATGACTGAAATACTGTTAAAGCGACGTTAAATTCCAAAAACAAACAAACATTCTGTACGTGAGACATCCATGGCTCTGCATTTAAAGGCTACTACATAATTAGTTTAAACACATTTTTATTTTCTCAAATCATGCACAACATAGATATTCATACACATATAATAGACCCCCTCCCTATAAAATTGGTGTCAAGCCGACTACAATTAATAATAAGCAGATAGGAATGCCTAAGTGTCATAGATTATTATGTATATTCGACCAGTTCAAAATATTAGGCTAAGTATAAATGGTAATTTGGTAAGTCTTATCAGGCCCCTGTGATGGTGTTGATAGATTACGTTAAATACCCCCAATAAAACCATAATAAGGGCAGCATGCTAAAATATCACTGTTTAATGCCTCTTAAGTAATTTACTGTATCGGAGTGCTGAAAAATCCAAATAAGCTAAACGCAAACTCATGACTTGGTAGAAATTTCTTACACAAGTGTATATCTCTTTTCTCATTTCATGTTATCATGACGAGATGAGATACATGTAATAATCATTTTTTATCATTCTAACAACAATGTCGTTTGTCACTTTCAGTAGGACAGTAAAGGCGGTATTTGATGTAGTGCTACAGTCCAGCTATGTACCTAAAAATCCAAAGGGACTGGCAACACCGGAAAAACCCATCACAAGCCAGAAGGACAAAACTAGTTAGCCTTATCTATATAACTTCTCTACGAACGCATCATTTTACAACCTATGTGTCAAGCAATATTACATCTTTATAGAAACTATATGTCAAGTTATATTATATCTTCTTACAATCTATATGTCAAGCTATATTACATTTTCATAGAAATTCTGTGTAAAGCTATGTAATCTTTTTGTAAAAACTCTGTGTGTTCAAAGACACTCTGCATCACTCTTTATTAAATCTACATAAATGTTGTGTGTCAACCTTTAATACATTTCCAAATAAACAATGTATCAAGCTATATCAGAACTTCTGAGAATCTTTGTGTCAAGCTATATGACATTTTCAAAAATCAAGCTTTATAACGTTTTCATAGAAACTCTGCCTCAAGCTTTATTACATTTTCATAGAAATTATGTGTCAAGCTTTAAACATTTTTCATAGAAACTCTGTGTCAAGCTAAATATTTCACTTTCATTGAAACTCGGTCTCAAGCTATGATTACATCTTCATGGGATCTATGTATTAAGCATTAATACATCTTCCAAGTTAAAAATGTGCCAATATTTATTGCATCTTAAAAGAAAGAATTTAAACTATATCTTAGATTTTTGTGTCAAGCTATATTACAATTTCATAGAAACTATCTGTCAAGCTTTATAACATTGTCATAGACATTCTGTGTCAAGCTAATTATTTCATTTTCTTAGACACTGTGTCTCAAGCTATATTACATTTTTATAGAAACTTTATCTCAAGCTTAATTACATTTTTAGAGGAACTATGTGTCAATATCTTTAAAATTAATATTTAAGAATAAAAGTTAACTGATTGCAAGCATTTGGCGGAAGTTTACATGCTAATATTCTAAAAGTCATTCACCGTCGATGTTGTATGAATTTTGTAATATGAAACCATTATAAAAAAAAACACAGCCCACAGGTAATAGAACTTTGTCCACTTTTTCTTTGAAACCACTCCTTCCTCAATTGTAATAATATCCCAAATCATTGAGATATCCCACATCACTGTTTAACAGTGAGTTACACCACTGTACTTTGACTTCGGGTTCACTGACCGATGCCGGTGCATAAAAACTGACAAAAATAGTTCGCGATCACTCGTAGTTTGATAGATTGGCTAAGAAAAAGCGAGAAAGAGAGAGACAGAGAGACAGACAGAGAGAGAGAGAGAGAGAGAGATGATAAATTGGCAGTGATTCACGGACTGGTAGTACAGGGGTAGTCATGATTCATGTAGTTAGTTATATCCAAGTTATCTGATCTGTCTAAGCAGTCTTAAGGTAAAACCTCTATATAAATCTCATCAGTATATACAAACCGGTTTAATTAGTTTATATTTTAAACATATATCTAACTTATATCTAAGACGTTGGCTACAGTTTTGACCTTTTCCCGAAATTATAGAAGTTCTTTATACTTTGCATTTTGTTGTTGCACACAACATCTCGTTGAAATGAGAAGAATAATTTACAGGTCACCGATCTTATGTTTTTATTGGCCTGTCAATGACATGATCATTTTCATCGGCAAAAATAAAAACAACCATCAAACTTTTAAATTAAACCTGTAAATCATATAAAAGTTTGTATATAACTTCAGTAATATCATGCACATACATATGCAAAAATATTTGTTAGAAAATTATCATATAAACATGTTTTAATTCCTTTGCATTGTATAATTTCACTCTCCGCAAAAGTTAAAGTCATGCATTTCTCAACGATTCTTCAAATCTACATAATATAATTGTCTGTAATTAACCATGTATATCAAATAACATTCACTTTATTGAATAAAGCAAATGTTTTGCTTGTTATCGTCAAAGAAGAAATTAAAGTCGATGTCCAAATCGTAGATTGTCTGAAATTAAGAACACAGGTGAGATCACATTAATATTTACGTCGAAAATCATTCTACTATAACTTGTGTATTAACCCATATATACAGGGACATATAACTGGACGTGTGCATTCATCATTAAAAAAACTGAATCCTATATCTCGTCTTATCAGATTAAAGCGCCATCATCACTGAATATCTATGTACACGTTACATGTATATTTGTGTCTCTCAGCGACCTATCATGAAAACTGTGTCAGTAATTAGAGTCGCTTGGTTATTGAACGAATTATCGGATATAGCGGATCTCCACTTAACTCAGAACACACTGACCAACATTTTTTTGCAATAAATGTGTGTTACTGGGTCAGAGGGTTGAACGCTCTATACGGAGTTTTCCTTCATTAGACCACAGTGACTTCTCTTAAATCAGTAAGCGTAGGTCAGTAAACTATACATGTAATCAAGTTACGCCTACGCCTATCGCACAACGCAGCATGGAACATGTTGAATTTCACGCAATGCTGTCATATTATCTAAACTGGTAAAATACACGCAGCGATCAACGACCTTTATATATAGTTATAGATACAGCATGAACACCGCCATGTGTCCTTTGTATTTTAATGTAGGGCGTGAAATGCTACAAAATTTACCCCGCCCACTTACCACTACACGAACAACCTCAACCACTGACCCATGCTGAGGTCAGGTTATGACTTAAGCTAACAATTAGCGAAAAAAATATAAAAAACCACATTTGATAAATGACCTCTGTCTTGATACTTAAGTGCCCTATGTGTATATTTTATTATAGTATTTCAAATACCCCAGTTAAACAACAGGCATCACATCCTGTTAAGATTTCCCATCTTTTTGCCTTTAATTTACATTTAAATTGTATATAAACTTACATATATTCACTGTTCGTTACATACGTGGTGTATTTATTCAAAGAGAATCGTAAGTATACATTGTATCATACGTTTTCTTTCAAATTTGAAATTAAAAATTTCAGTAGGTAACGTATTCGAATTTCGATCTTCTGAAAAAACCAATATATATATCGTCATCTATATTATTAAATGAACTGATTTTTTAGCCGATTTGCCGACCCTTCGGTAAATTGTCTGTCCAAAGTTGTCTGACATAGTTTTCTTTCAGATACGTACGAAATACAGTAGTTTGGACAAAATTCAGGGGAATCCGTAAAATTCTAAAATGGGAAAAGCTATCATTAGAAACCAGGATATCCTGTACTCGGATACCGCTCTCCGGCTATTTCTCTTCTCTTTGGGTACCGTTGGGACGTTTTGCTCTCAAATGATACAAGCATGGCTGCACTCGCCACTAACAAGTGTAGAGGGGTAAATGCACGTGATAGCCTTGACTTCTCGCTGTTGTAGTTTCATTTCTTTAAAGGTCCGTGCCTCTTCTAAAAGTCTATACTTATTCGAGAGTGTTACACTCTATTTGAAAATTAACGACATCACAGTTGTTTTTTAAAAGTCTTTATATTGGAATACATGTAATAGCGTTTGATATCATCGCATAAACCAAATTAAAAAATTCTTATACCGATTCTCGCATGCACCAGTCCAATTTTATTAAGTTAAATCGTAATATCTTTGGACATGAATGGAGAATGTATACTCTTTAGTTCTGCTTTGGGCAACATACTAGAATGAGGCGGACTGAAAATTTGACATGTTTAGCGACCAAAAAACGAATTTCTCTAAACTAAAAACAGGACTCTTCAGTTGGAATTTGGCCGGTTAATATCGTCAGTTAGCTTCACGTAAGTTTTTTTTACCTTAGAATTGCACGGGACCTTTAAGACAGCTTGCACGAACGATCGTGCTTTCTCGACTCCAGTCGTTGTTTTCTAGAACACCTAATATTCGCGTATTCTTATTACGGCGAA
>JAULCC010655188.1:0-10749 GCA_032358795.1 Nuttallia obscurata | reverse complement strand
CGAAAAATATATACAATGTTTGATAGTAATCCAGGCATAGGTTATAAGTACATGTATATCCTGGATATGCCTTCCAGATGGCTTGCGATACTTCGGTGGCCCTACCTGAGTGAGCTCTGTGCCTGCAATAACGTACAGAGGTCACCGGGGTCTTTCTCCACCTATTTTGAGCTGGTTACTATGCTATTTATGAAAAATTGGTCAGGTTTGCTTTGTTTACGTATAAAGCCAAATAGTATGTGGATTTCAAACGGGCTATAGTGGTCGTTAAGGTCAACGACGTTATTAAATAAACCATTCAAATTGATGTTATGAACTTATGGTATTCATTCAATATATAAATTGTTCATTGTGTAAATATTTCCATGTACATGTATGAAAGCAAACCTGTCAGCGTCAAATAAACGCAGAAAAGAACTGGTATGCTTAAATCATTTTTAAAATATGTTTGTTATTGTCAAATATTGTTTCATTTTTGAAGTTATAAGAAAACAACATTAAACGGTTTCTCTTATGTGGACATGGAACGTGAAATATGACGTGGAATAAATAAAATGGCATGACTGTTGATATGGTGTTCTCATTTTTACCCCAGTGAAAACATAAATACAATCAAGCATTTGGTTCTTCTTCAACATATATTAAATTAACGTTATGAAACCACTCAACAGCGGTTTAAAGATTTTTACACTCTAGGACTTCATCGGCAAGATTTGGAGACAAACCACATGACTCAGTTAGATAAAAGTTATTTATGGACTACATTATCTATAAGCGCGAAGCAAATAACGATGAAGACAGCAACAACAATCACTGGCTAATCAAAGTGGGGACGGTTGTCTAGTGGTAAGACGCAGGCCTCAGGATCGAATGGCCCTGGGTTCAAATCTCGCCCGGACCGTTGGATTGTTCTTCGCAAAAAATAATCCCACATGTGCCTCACTCCACCCAAGTGCATAAATGGGTACCTGTGCGGGTGTAAGCCAATGTGCCATGGCTGCAATCTGCGCCAAGTGTAAACGGGCGACAAACAACCTGGTGATCGGGGAAAAATGTGTAAAACACCTTTGAGCGTATTTCCAAAATAAAAAAAGAGTGCTATATAAATAGAGGATTTTACATGAGTGCTCATGAAGTATTGGATAAAAACGAGACTTGTCGAGTTTTTATCGATTTCAAAAGACGAAATTTATAAATCCAAAAATTCATGAGCACGAATGCAAGTTTCGATTAAAAAATAACTGTATAAATCAGGTAAAGGTGTCAAATGAATACACACACATCTCAATTGTATATACAATTGCTAATTTAAACGACGACATCTGATGACGCTTTTGCCAAAGTGACGCCATCGTGGTTTCCAGTTTATTCAGGCGCTTTGTGACAGACCGGAATGCAAATATCGTGCCGTCATTATATCACAATAACCACTAGTGATTATAGACCCGTGAATATCGCAAAATAAATAATGGCGTGATGTCATGCTAGTGCCGTAAGTTATGTTAAAGATGTAGTTAAAAATACTTACGTTACTGCTGGAAAGCGATTTAAAAAAGATGAAACAAGTTAAAGACAAAGATTCAGACTGAGATAGTCCCAGCTCCATCCAGTCTATAATCTTTGTTATAATTTTGTTTCGTTTTGCAGTACGTGATTTAGGCCAACCCTAGTAGCATTGCGCGTGTAAATGTAGGAAACCGTTTTTAATTCGAAAATATTTGTATCTACCAAGTAGAACCAATCTGACAATCAAATGTTATCAAAACGTTTTTACATTAATTTGATTGTACTTTAAGACAGTAACAGAAAAAAAGACCTTCATTGTGTCGCACTTTATAGTACGCATTATTGCAATTGGTTGTTATATTGTATATTCCATTGATCGATGGATTCCAATAGAAGGTGGTATAATAAACTTTAAAAAATGCATCATATAAACAGGAGTAATAATGAACAGGTAAATGTGTCAGCATTGCGCTCGGGGGTGGGGGGGGTAGGGGGTGCTAGTTCGAGCCCCGATAGGGAGCTTTTCTCCTGATATTCATTAGACATATATAATTTGATCTGCTACAGAGACAGACCGAGCGTGTTTCCATTAGACACAGGCTTTCAACACTATCAATCTTCATAGACCAACTTTGATACTTAAAACACGATGGAAAAACTTAGTAACTAATATATTATAGGCAAAATAATTATATAACAGCTTATATATCTGATACTTAAAAGGAAATCAGCACAGTGTTTTGATAACTTTAAATGTCAAGACACTATGGTGAAATTTTCTAATTGCTCAGCAAAACTTTAGTTTTAATTGTTGCAAGTATTAACCGATCTGTATATACAGCGGTTAGAAGAGGATTCACAAGACACATTCAGTTATTTACTGAACTAATTTTAGTTAACAATTAGGAGAAATATACGCTTTGGTGAAAGCAGGAAAAACATACAATGCTTGTCATCGTATTAGCTTATTCTATAACAGGGCAAATGTATATGTGTCAAAGTGTACGTTAATGCTGTCCAGAAGCAATCTCTTTATTGTATTTTCACATAATAGACGCATCACCTGAAATCGTACTGTTGGTAATATCTTGAAGACATTACTCAAACAAACAATGAACTCATTACTAAAACACAATTGAACACATAATTGAAATAAAAAAAGAAATCATTATTAAAACACAGCTGAACACATAACAGAATTAACAAATGAACTCGTAACTAAAACACAACTGAACACATAACAGAATTAACAAATGAACTCATTACTAAAACACAATTATATGCATAACATAATTAAAAAATGAAAACATTAATAAAACACAATTGAACACATAACTGAAACAAAAAAACAACACATTTCTGAAACATAACTGAATACATAAATATTGAAACACAAAGTGATACATCAAGGAAAACAAAGACAACATTGCTGAAACATTCATGTTCATCTGACTAAAACTAGATGTTCGGAAATTGCCCCTCCCGCTCTACTTGAAAATAAGTAAACAGATGTCTGAAACATATATTTACACATTGCTGAAAGAGACTTTCCCTTAATGTTTGATATATATGTATATAGTGTTTCCAGGTTCCCCCCAAAGTGCTATAAAAACTATGAATAAGATAAAAATGCTATCGTGCACTAGTAAAGTTCAGAATTTTGCCATACACAAATTTTTGTTTCGAATTTAACATCGTTCATCTTGAAGACTTTAATTCGAAAACATCAACCATTTGAATTTTGCAGTGTTTAACGATAATATCCTGAATGCATCCCGAATAGACACACTACTGAAACTCACTTGTACATTTATTTGACTAAGATAAAAGTTAAAGTATTTAAACAAAACAAATTACCAAAATAACGGAAAACAAATTGACACATTTCTAAACCAAAATAGACATATTCATAAAGTGCTTTTGAACATAAGATAGAGGCGGAAATGAACTAACTACAAATATGAGCTAATTACAGATAAACGCTTTTACAAATATACTCACATTACTAAATCACACATGACCACATTAATAAAACAGAAATGAACACATTACAGATTTCACATAAACTCATTGCGAAGGACTATGTCCACATTGCAAATATATGAATAAGAACATTTTCAGAAATAGCTTATTTATATTGATTGAATTAACAAAACGCTGATCAACAAATGAACAAATTACGAAACAACAGTTGGACACATAACTGAAATAGATATAAAAACACATTTAGCTACAAAGGTACACATTACTCAAATACAAATATTTTACTTGACAACATCGAAAATTTGAGTAAATTCAAATGTGTGTGATAATAAACAGAACATAACAGGAAAGTATATATTTCGCTGTATAAGGAGATAAGTTTCGTATCCACAAAACAAAAATGAAACTATCTACTTAATCCTAAATCTAAATGAATGGATATATATAAATATATGTATATATGTTTATATAAATGTATATAATTTGATATATATACATACCCATATTTACATACCCATATATATATAGGGGTTTGTATATATACCAGATTAATTGCGTTAGTCATTTGTATAGAAACAAGAAAGATTTGAGCAAGTTATATACATGTATGATTTTTATATCCCTAGCTACCCTAAATATTGAGAAGAGACCATTATTTTATACACGAATGAATATAAGGAGAGATATATAGCACTAGGTTCACTACCATAGAACAAACACAAAACATGCATACCTAAAGCAAAGCCATATACATGGAATTAAGAATTCTTCGGCTATGTAGATAGGTATTCTACAAAACAAATAAGTAGATAAAAATAACTTCAGACCTTATTCTTTCAAAGCATACAATAGACACCATACATATTTTTTGATCTAATGGAGAAACAAACATATAATTTATCTATAAATAGCAATCGCGTGACATACCAGTCACGTGGTAACTACATTGAGACATTCGGACATAAGCGAATATAGATACATTTGTCACGTGGTGTCGAAAACTGTTTTTTTTACGACTTTGGTATTCTCAAAACGTCATCTGGTTACACTCGGCGTCCGTAAAAGATAAATGAGACACATAATTACTGCGATGTTGCGGAGCATAAAGCACGTCTAGTTTTATAAGCTGATGTAACTGCAAACAAAAATTAATGAATACTTGAGGAATTAAGGAGATAAGATTTTACCTTGACCTTATGCATATTCTTGTTGTACTTTTAATCGAAGATCAAGCTTCCCTGTTGGGCACTTGGAGATTATTATCTTCAACGGAGAGAATAAAACACGTCATATCGCAGACATAAAATGCAAGTCGTTAAAAACCGGCGGATGTCTTCAGCACCCATGGTCCCAATGGAGACCTTTCTCGGTGTAACGCAAAACGGAAAAAACCTGTAGAATTAAACTCAACGAAATGCTTGCAAGACATGTATGATGATGTCGTAGGAAATATATAAGGCTTTCAAAACAGAACGCCTTAGTGACGAAGAGAATTTGTGCCGCTGTCACGGTTGAAAACATGTCAACACACGTAAAATATAAATCACAATTGTCTATGCGTATTTATTACTGAAGTAGCTATTTTTCGTATACGTTTTATCGCATAATATTTGATGGTCTTCGAATAAGTTGCAATGATTGTCGTTGATCAAACAAAGCATATAAAAGTTAATAACATTAGTGTTAAAGGGACTTTTCCTAAAACTTTCATAGATCTACATATCTTTTTTCAGATTCACCCCCCCACACCAGAAAAAATAAAAATATCATAAATACTATGAATAATATAAAAAATAATATCGCGCAATGTTAAAGTTCGGCCATAATGATTTTGTTTATCCTGAAGATTTTTTTCCACAACGACAACCATCTGAACTTGGCGGGGTTTTAAGAGATTGTCCGGAATACTTTGCGAATATCGGCGAATGCGAATAGGCTGAACGAAAATGGACTGATAGACACGGACGATATCGAAGCACCGTCGGTGAAAAACGGAATTAAAACACTGTCGAATACATTCTCAATCGCTTTGACAGTATTTTAAAACGCAAATATTTTATGGAAATCCCGTGTAATCCTTTCGCTGCAATTGGGACGGGGTTGCCACTATTCTCAACGTATTTGCCTTTAAGACGGGTATACCCGTTGAAATTTTTAATTTAATATTTATTTCGAAATTTTGATTTCCCCCATATACATATAAACAAAAACATACTTATAAAGGAATAACTAGTAAGCTAGTACAATTTCCTTTCAGAAAAGTATAGGTTATATAGGGTTTTACTGAGTTTTATTAAGTTCATTTTAAACTGACCTTCACTTATTCTATTTTGTTAAAAGCCACTAGGCAAATGCGCCGATATTTTATATATAATATAGGTTCCTGGCAGCGAAAAGGTTGAGTAAATAGAATTAATTCAGAACATCTTAAAAGCTAAAGAAATTTTAAGTCGGTTTGTGAATGCAATCCAATATGATTATATACAGTGTCTATTATACCTCCAACTGCTTCATAAACTTCACTGAACCAGACAGAGCATGCCCATTAATATCCGAGAATAATACAACGCAATATCCAACACTAGATGACATTATTAAGATATGTTAAAAGTCTTGCCAAGGTAAATATAGCCTTGGTGTTACATTCCCACTAGACTAATCACGTCATGATTAGTAATCTGATTGAATGGAATTTGCTCGTGTTTTCCTGGTTAAATTGGATATGTTATTTACATAGCGAATTAAACCTTAAGTAGGTGTTTCCCATTGCAAATAGTTTTGTCTTTCTATCCACATGTCAGTCATTCCTGATATTTGAGCGCCGCTCCCCTTTCAACAATATTGCAACAAAGTTGTCAACATAAACAGCTCGTATCATTATGTACGAATTTAAGCTTTCTAGACTGGGTCAAGTCGTATAAATTATTGTAAGCTTAGAGAAACTTATTGTCAGTTTTGAAATAATGCCAATTGTAACGGCATCCACGAAAACCTCTTTTGTAGGCTACATATGTAAAGTTCTATTTTTGATGGGAAACCAGTTAGACCTTTTTCAATAAAATAACAAAACAATTACAGTATCTACGAAGCAGTCAAAACCACGACTAATATCGTACCTACGACAATTTTTATCGCAACGATGTTTGACAAAAAGGGTCTCGATTACAACCTTCAAATACACATGAAAAACGATTAATTATAATATTAACGTAATTTACTTCATAGCCAATTCATGCATGCGCCATATCGATTTAAATTAGGTCTTTAAAACTACTTGGAGTAACACAATAACACAGGGAGGACCGACACTTTGACGAATAAAGCCATCAAATAAAAGAGCTTAACAAAATAAAAACAAAACAAAAAACAACAGAACATTTAATTGGTATGGGTTTTGACCGTTCAGTCTAATCAACTTAACATAAAAGTTCTATACTTTAAATTGGCACGGGACATGAAATGTGTAACACCCATTGATTGTGTACATGTACATGTATTAACATTCTTTCATGTTTTACATTCTAAAACATGCACTGTTACACGTATTACGGAAGGGTTCCTCAACAAAATCATCCCCATTACTTTCCGTAGTCAAGGACCATATATGGCTCATTACCAGCACATTGGCCACAGTTTGCGTTGTATATATATAAAAAAAACTGAAACTGTTGTTTTGGAAATCTGACGGTCGCTTTAACTCAACCCATAACCGGAACTTATTTTAACGCATTAACAATTAGTCTGCTAAGGGTGACCGTGATAAGATTTGCAAACAGTTTGGATCAAGATTAGACGCCGAGTTTCTCGGCGTCTAATCCAGATCCAAGCTGTTTAACACTCGGCCAATTGTTTCTCCAAATATTGGGCGATTCAAATGATTTTTAAAATCAAAAGCAGACGACAGTTTAAACAGACGACATGTTTTCAGCAGGGTAGAGGTAATAATGGCATGATACAGTTCAGAGATATAAAGTATTCTGAAGAAAATGTAAAACGACCAAATCCATTTATATCTTTGCAGAATTTTATATAACATTGCAGAGAAATAAATCCAAATACTATATATGACATATGCGCAAAAACTATAAATTTATAATTTAATCTGTTTCTAAAATACGTTTAATGACGATGTTAAAGAAAATTGAGAAAAGGAAAAAAAAGAAAGAAATAGAAATATACAATAATGTTTTTATTGCATTTGTATGAGAAAATATCTAATTGCGTGGAACTCGTCGTTTGAGTGTATAACTACTCACAAGTTCGTCGCTATCTGTCCAAACAACTCATTCAGTACAATACTTTCCCATATACATGTAAATGCAATAACCTATAATACACAACCTAGCAAAATACCAAAGAGAGGTTATAAATTGAATGATAAGCACTGCATAGATAATAGCATTTTAGTACATGCTTTTCCATGGATTATAGAGATTTCTCAGTGAATAATAAATAATAATCTACCATTGAAATTATAAGTTATAATTTCACTTTTCCGGTTTCACTTTAACCATTTTCACAAGGCAGCCCTGTGCTACGCGTTAAGACGCCGGGTTGCAAACCGTGATGACGTCATAATCTGACGACGAAATCTTGACGTCGTTACGCGCCAATTTATGTTCAGTATCTTCAGATATGGCACTAGATTATCTATAAACATCTTTACAAGCATATAAGAAATATAATATTTTTTTTTCCAGTGTAAGATGTTAATTAATTTCATCTCGTGGAAAGCAAAGGCCAAATTTCGCCAGTCGTTAAAATATAGCCTTTACTTTCCACTCGATGAAATAAATTCTTATCTTACACTGAAAAATACAATTATCCTCTATATTAAAGTTACATCCACTAGTTAATTAAGAAAAGCTGAGCTCTTCTTGATATTAAATAAAATTAGCTTTGAAAAAAATTAGTAAAAGCCGTGACGGTATTTTAAAGGAAATTATTTGTTATTCCCTGCCGTCTCCTATAAGGAAAACAACCCATCCTGATTTGTTTGATAAAAAAAGCCTTTCGGAACTTATCAATGAATTTTAGGTTTATTATTAAATACAATGTTTTATATCATTATGAAGAGTCGAATTTGCGAAAAATCTATTTTCAAGTAATTTCCTGTCATTGTTCTGCTAATTATTTTTCAAGGACGGATTAAAGAAGAAAGGTAAAAGTGTTTTTTTTTTTATGAATTTAGCGTCGCTTCAACTGCCTTTCAGTCATATCGTGACATCCAGATAATAACAGGTGGAGGAAGACCCCGGGGATACCTCTGTATATGTTTCTAGGCATAGTGCGCATCCGACAGATATAACGACAAAAATAAAATAATTTCCTCTGGTTATTAGCCAATTCTTTAAACATATTTAAATGCAGTTTGATATTCAAATTCAGGGGATTGTTTTTATTTAATTGCAATTAGAAATTCAATGTGACGGAAAAGTCAAATGTGACATGTTAAAGTGTAAGTGTGTGGGACAATTTAACATTGACATACATTGTGTTATAAAAAGATAGAAAGGCTGAAAACAAATTTGGTGTTTTATATAAGCTGCGAAAAAAGCATCAGCATTCTTACCTTGGCTAATATGAGTTGGTAATGCTGATATTAATTTGTTTCTCCTTTGGTTTGGTTTTATTATTTTTCAATAAAAGTATTTGTATATTCTACCGGTCAGTTAACATACTCTTACCTTTATTATTCTTAAAATAAACCAACCTCGGATACCCAAGGGTAAATCATTACATTACTTTCCACGCTGAATGGAGAAGTAAACCATTCAATTACTCCCCATGCTGAATGGAGGGGTAAACCATTCCATTACTCTAAATTCTGAATTTAGGGGTAAACAATTCCATTACTCCCCATTCTGAATAGAGGGGTACACCGTTCCGTTACTCTCCATGTTAAATGGAGGGGTAAACAATTCCATAACTCCCCATACTGAATGGAGGGGTAAACAATTCCATTACTCCCCATGCTGAATGGCGGGGTAAACCATTCCATTACTCCCAATGCTGAATGCAGGGTAAACCATTCCATTACTCCCCATGCTGATTGGCGGTGTAAACCATTCCGTTACTCTCCATTCTGAATAGAGGGGTACACCATTCCGTTACTCTCCATTCTGAATGGAGGGGTAAACCATTCCATTACTTTCCATTCTGAATAGAAAGGTAAACCGTTCCGTTACTCCCCATGCTGAATGGAGGGGTTAACAATTCCATTACTCCCAATGCTGAATGGCGTGGTAAACCATTCCATTACTTTCCATTCTGAATAGAAGGGTAAACCGTTCCGTGACTCCCCATTATGAAATGGAGGGGTAAACAATTCCATTACTCCCAATGCTGAATGGAGGGGTTAAAAATTCCATTACTCCCAATGCTGAATGGCGGGGTAAACCATTCCATTACTCCCAATGCTGAATGGCGGGGTAAACCATTCTGTAACTCTCCATTCTGTATAGAGGGGTAAACCGTTCCGTTACTCTCCATGCTAAATGGACGGGTAAAAAATTCCGTTACTCCCAATGCTGACTGGCGGGGTAAACCATTCCATTACTTCCAATGCTGAATGGCGGGGTAAACCATTCCGTAACTCTCCATTCTGTATACAGGGGTAAACCGTTCCGTTACTCTCCATGCTAAATGGAGTGGTAAACAATTCCGTTACTCCCCATGATGAATGGCGGGGTAAACCATTCCATTATTCCCCATGCTGAATGGCGGGGTAAACCTTTAAATACTCACCATGATGAATGGAGGGGTAAACCATTCCATTACTCCCCATGCTGAATGGACGGGTAAACCATTCTGTTACTCCCCATGCTGAATGGAGGGGTAAACCATTCCGTTACTCTCCATGCTGAATTGATGGGTAAACAATTCCATTACTCTCCATGTTGATTGATAGGGTAAACCATTCCATTACTCGCCATGCTGAATGGACGGGTAAACCATTCCGTTACTCCCCATGCTGAATGGTAGGGTAAACCATTCCATTATTCCCAATGCTGATTTGAGGGGTAAACCATTCCGTTACTCCCCATGCTGAATGGAGGGGTAAACAATTCCATTACTCCCCATGCTAATTGGTAGGGTAAACCATTCCATTACTCCCCATGCTGAATGGAGGGGTAAACCATTCCATTACTCTCAATGTTGAATGGAGGGGTAAACCATTCCATTACTCCCCATGCTGAACGGAGGGGTAAATCCATTCCATTACTCCCCATGCTGAATGGAGGCGTAAACCATTCCGTT
>JAULCC010655077.1:0-16258 GCA_032358795.1 Nuttallia obscurata | reverse complement strand
ACTTGTTTTATTATTTTACTGAAAATATAGGGTGTCCGAAAACTTAGGGTGTCCGAACTTATAGGGTAAATACGGTAGTTTCATTTGTTTTAATTGGAATTTAACCTCGCTTTAACAGTATTTCAGTCATATTAAGACATCTAGCTCATTACAGGTGGAGGAGGACCCTGGGGGACCACTGTGCACTATTTAAGACACAGAGCACACCCTGGTAGAACCACTGACCTACCACAGGCCAGCTGGAAGCCTTCCTCACTTGAAAAATCTGAAGTACCCAGACCTGGAATCGAACCCACAGAGGTAAGGGGCTAAGAGATTGGAAGTCAATGACTATAACCACTCGGCCATGGAGGCCCCACTGTTATGTTTAAATACCTTGGTATATGAATGTTGCCATCAGATAACAGCTAATGACTAAAAACCTGTCTCTTTTTTTATGTTACTTGTAGGTAGCTGTTTTAGATTTAGTTATTACTCAGGTTCAGCTTTCTACCTACACATTGGCATTGTGAGAATTTGTGACAGGTCTGAATAAAAATATATTATCTTAATTCAACTATCATTTATGACTGAAGCTATAATTAAACATTGTGAATCTATAGGCATTTTTTGGGGGAGAATATTGTGACCACTCAGTGCTCATCATAGTGCATTTTCCTTAGACATAAATTGACAAAACAAGGCCTACTCCGGAAACAAGATTCTGTATCAATATAATCAAGCTAAAATTTGTTTTTAACTTATATGCTTTGAACGACTATTTTATAAGTTTCCCTCCTCAACACCCCCCCCACAAAAAAAAAAAAAAGCAGATTCGAACAGCCGATTAGAATGCCTCAAGGCACAGAATTGTGCAAGTAAATGGAATCGCAACTCGCATAAAGTTAACTTTCTTTTGAACAATAGGTACATTGCGAGACTGGCGAATATACAACCGATTCAACAGGAGTTTAAACTGGCAGGTGTCTCGGTGATGCAGAGCACGATAAGTCAAGCATCTAGCTGATACAGATGAGGGACCCTAATGTTGGTCTGCGAGATCTCAGAGTTGCGATTCTGTTTACTTGCGTAATGCCGTGCTCAAGGCTACAAACTGCTCAATTCAAGTAATATTTATCTATACAATATCGATAATACAACAATTAGCATAAGCTTTACTTAGCTTTTTACAGACTTACATACTAATGCATCATAAATATGTACCGGGTAAGAGCTTAGTTAATCCATACATACGGTTACAATATAAAAATTAAGCCTTTGAAGTTCCTAAGAGCTGTAGCGGGCCAGGTATAGGCAACTGGTGAAAAATGAGTGAGGTCTGGATCGCGTGGCTTGGTAGCTCAGTGGTTAGAGTGCTGACATAATAAGCCAGAGGCCCTGGGTTCAAGTCACGGTTGGGCCATAGTTTTTCATCAGTCCGGTTCCAGTTGGCGCTTCCATGATTACTTGAGCTTCGGAGAGATTCTCAAAGAAAAAATCGGGAGTAGTGTAGCGGGCCGGATATAGGTAACTGGTGAAAAATGTGTGAGGTCTGGATCGGGTGGCTCGGGAGCTCAGTGGTTTGAGTGCTGGCACGGTAAGCCGAGGCCCTGGGTTCTAGTCCCGGTCGGGCCACAGTTTTTTCATCAGTCCGGTTACATAGCAATAAAAGTATAAAAGTTCAGGCAAGCTCTGTGTACATATTTGGCAAGCAATAGTTATGTGGTCATTTATTATTAGGCAGCTTAGGTATTGATAAGATTAATCATTATGATGTCAAATAACCTCCTGAAAAGTCATAGGCAACATTGAATGCACAAATGGAACGATGCCTGCAGTACGAGTCGCGAAAACACTTGACAATTACACTAAACTAACGGAAGCAAAACATTTGTGGGTTGATTAAAACTGTAACAAACCATGGAGATTCGTTTAAAGTTTGACTACTTTCAGCCTTTGGTGCAGACTGTATTGCGACTTCTTTTATATCCATTGGCTCGGCGGTCATTTTTACAAGATTTTTTGCGGGAATTTCGTAGCCTAATAACAATGACTTTCGGGACCAAAGTTTTAAATCTCGGTATATTTTGTTTTATACTCTAATTTTTGCAACATTTCTTGATTTGCTTTGACGTTTGTAGTATCAATGATAAGTTAACATTGGTTTTCTAATATAAAGCAATTTTCTTTTCAATATGGAAATCAATAAAAAGGTTGGGCGAGAAATCTAAACATGATGCAAACTTTTATTCCGTCAAATAGGCATGCAGAGAAAACATTGTAAAGTGCATGCTGATGTACTTATCACGAACACCTGTAATACGAAAACAAACGTCGGGCGCCATTGTTTGCGGTAATTTTAAAACCCGAAATCAAATCCGTTGCATCCTCGGAAAAGTACGCATATTTGAAGAACTTTGTAATATTTACAATATAACAAAATAATCATTATGTCTATTGGTGTTCCTATTAAAGTTTTGCATGAAGCAGAAGGCCATATTGTGACGTGTGAAACTACAACCGGCGAAGTTTACAGGGGAAAATTGGTTGAAGCGGAGGACAATATGAATTGCCAAATGGCAAATATTAATGTAACTTACAGAGATGGTCGAGTTGCACAGCTAGAAAATGTCTACATTAGAGGCAGCAAAATTAGGTTCATGATCCTTCCTGATATGCTGAAAAATGCTCCCATGTTCAAAAGAATACAAGGAAAAGGACAGTCGGCAGGTCGAGGGAAATCCGCAATTTTGAGAGCACAAGGTGAACTGTTTGTACATAACTTAAGCATAATTTTCTTAATGGAATACTTAATGTTAAGCTACCTAGCCATAAACAGTCGTAATTTGTGTATATTACATTAAAGATTGGCAAGGGGAAGTAGCATATTTGTGTCACTTGCAGAGGGCTTTTTTTTTTTTTTGTTTACTGTGAGTATGATTTACTTTGTAATATATGTCAAATGTGCATTAATACAATCAAGTGCAATAAACACTTTCATTTTGTCATACTTTAATTCTATATTTCACCATTTTTTTTTATAAGTTTAACTTGGGCCTGTTGTCTACAAATTGGAAAATGTTTAGATAATGTAGAAAACACATAAAGTGAAATAATTTTGTTTTCTGCTCTGGCAAATACTTTATATTAATTGTCTGTTTTTTTTTTTACATATTTCAATTGTGCAAGTCCCCTGCTTATCTAGATCTGTTAAACCTAGGGATAGAATCTGCGTAAAAAGCATCACAGCCATTAAATTCTGATAAATTAGACAGTAGCCCTACAATGCCTGTTGTCTTAACTGACAGTTTACAGGAGCTGTCACAGGACCTGTGTATTCACTGTGCTGGTGTCCAGAACAGGTTTCAGACATGTACTGGGAATAGAGTGATTTGTATATATATTTATATGTATATATATATATTCTTAACTCTGCATGGTAAATGTAACTCGTAAATCATTAAATGGTGTATATTCTTGAAGGTACACATTTTGTGCATGCTACTTTTGCAGTGTAAGAGGATGGCCCATATTTTAAAAGATTCTCTATTTTAACATTTTTCATTTCAGCCGCAAGAGGCAGAGGGCGAGGTGGTGGTGGTCGTGGTGGTCAAATGTTCAGGGGAGGACGAGGCGGACGCTCATAGATGTGTGTTGATATAGTTTGGACTGATAAAGTATAGACTAACATGGCTTAATTTAGAGCAAAAGACAATGTGCCATTATGTCAATGGACTGAGGTACAAAGAGATGCTTACATTAATGAAGAAAGTTAACACTGACAATATTGCACAGTTCATTAGCCATTAACTAGTCTGTCATGATCACATGTAGAACTGTAATTGTAAGAGACATGTCAAAACATCTTCATGAAAATGTCTATGGCAGTGTCATTGGTCCCTATTGATTATTCCATACTTCAGGATGCAGTGAGAACAATGGACTGATATAAGATCACAAAACCATGTGGAGCACTATAATGAGATACATTTGCATTCATCATTAAATCATAAATTTTTTCTCAACATTAGAAGTAAATATTTTGTACTGTGAAAATGTTGTATATATTTGATTTTTTCCTTTGTGGAAGAAACAGTCTGTCAAATAAATGTAGTTTTGAAAAACTCAATATTCTGTATTTTATTGTAGTTTTCTGGGAGAACTTTGTGTGAAGTGAGGAAGTAACCATTAATATATCAATGAATGTTTATGTGTTTCTGAAGTTCAAGTATACTTCTTTAAAGGCTGCACAGATGAGCTGATATTGATGACAATAGTAGTAAAATACCTGTTTTACCTCAATGGGACAAAGGTTAGAAGAGTTTTTGCAAAAGTGTGCATGCAATGCGTCCTTAAAAAATAGCTTGAAGACACAATACGGTCTTCAAATTTGCATCTAATGATATATTAATCTGGCTATATACCCTTGACATCAGGGAAAATCTTTGTTTGTTTGTTTGATTTACTTCACTTTCTGCCAGCTAGGGCTAATGGACGTCCCAGAGTGAGGAAAGCAGATACACAGAACCCTTCTGTAGAGATCTATGGTTCTTTAACATGCCTAGTGTGTAGCACTGATATATGTGGCGTCTGAACCCCGGCCGGTCGCTTTATCCTGACATCAACAAGCCAGTCGTAATGCTTAACCTAAATCCTGAGTGTCAAGGAGGGAAGCAATTACTACCATTTTAAAAGTCTTTGATATGACCCGGCCAGGGATGGAACCCGTGGCCTCCCACACCAGAAGCAGACACTCTACCACTTGAGCTAACGGGGAAAATCTTTGTAAATTTATGAATAAGTAGGATATTTTAAATAAAAGTTTGAAGTTTGTAAGATAAAAAACATTTGTAAAAAGTTAAACAAAATACCACCCACATTTTGTACACATCTGATCTCTTCAATGAGGGATAAATGTGGTCATATAACTACCAGTCCAAATTTGCTAATCTGAAAATAAATGTACAGACGTCGGGCTGAGAAATAGTTTAAACAAACACAGATAATTTGGTTTATGCACTTAACGGAATATGATTTTCACCTTACCGGTGAATGGGATCTGAATCGAGATTTATAATACCTGGCCAGTTTGATGAAATTAATACCAATAGATTATTACCAATAACATATAACCAATATATATGTTTAAAATATACCAATAACACTCAATACCAATAGAATTTTACTCACCTGATAATTATTCACAACTTAAGGGTGTATATCACAATAAGTTCTAACGGACAGATTTCTTTTTAATCCTGTACCTATCGAGATCAATCCTTTCCAAACAAAATGGCATAAAGAAAACAGTGGGTCACCATGCTTGTTCCTTGGTTATAGCCCATTGTGTGACCCCACCATAAGGCCCTTTTAGGCGAATGTTTACTAAATTGAGAATATCATTTAAAATATGTATTCTTACTGTTCAGATGCATAAATAACCTATTTTTATACACTAGTTTTATTGGAATATAGTAAATTACTGCTATATAGCCCAAAATTCCTGAAAAAAGGGAGACAATCCGACCCATAAAATTGAAGAAAAACGGCCATATCTTTTATTTTTGACGGACAGATGTTTTTTAAAGTTCATGTATTTATACTGTATACATTAACAATATGAAAAGAAAAAAAAGTGGGGTATCCAGGCTATTTTTTTTAACTTTACACCACCAAACTCCGTAAAGAATGTTTGCCTCTCAGAATGCGAACCTCTATAAAAGAAAAACAATGCCAAAACTCTTCATTCACAATCTTCAACTTACTTTTTCTCTAAAAAGTCAAAATATTTGTGTAAAATGTCTGTAAATACAATAAAACCCCAGAATTTAGTGGTGCAAGTTGCCATAGTAACGTCTAAATCACGAAAGTCGAATCCACCAAATCAAATCTAACAAACAGTGCAGAAATATTCTACACTTATCAATAAAACATAACATGAAAGTGCTAAATTTGAGATTATATACTTTAAAGCACAGCATGATTTATTATAACTTGCTTATTTTTAAAAATAAAATACAAATCTGACCTCTAGTTTTGAAGTAAAAGACAGTTTAAGTTTTCACTGTATCCATATAAGGAAACCTGACTCCGCCCCCTGACTCACCTTTGACCAAGTAATGTGACCTTGACCTTTGAGATAGGAACCTGGTTCTTTTTGCGCGACACATCATCTCAAGGTGCCTAAGATTTGTCCCATTTATCAAAGAAATCCAAGAAAAACTGTTTGAGTGATGGAGTGTACACAAGCGGGACAGACGGACAGTGCGATTACTTTATGCCTCCTTTTGGGGCATAAAAATGTATTGGCCAGGTGGGGGAGCCAGTTTTGCTAAGATGTATATTGTGAAAACTTAAAGCTCACTAAGATGTTGAAATTGCATTATTTAGAGCAGGTATAAATAATCATGAATAAAATCTGGCAGAACCCATGTAATTTACTATGTCAAATTCTATCCACTATATTATCGATAGATCAATGTGTTAATTTCTTATTGCACTATCATAGTAGTTTAAGGTATTGTTTACATTCTGCAGCTTGGAGGGTATATCTGATAACCTCCATTTAAGGTTAAATATTACGATCACATCTTGTGGTGTGATTTAATTAATTTGTACTATTTAATATGCACCACCATGAGTGGGATGTCATTCCCAATCATACATATAAGCAACTTCCAGTTATATATGTGGGGGTCTGGTTTGTTTCAACAGCGTTCAAAATGTCAACAATGAAGTGCTGTTAAATACTCGATTTGATGTTAGTTATTTTGTTTTTTCGTATTTAGCAGCGAAGAACACTTTTTTGTATTATGATACCTATGACCACTGCTTAACCCTGGCGACTAATAGGGTTTGAACGTAATCAGGAGTTTCTACATCTCTGATTCTCCAGCAGGTATTAAGTTGTTGGATCCATACCCCATATTTTTATTGCGATGTAAATGAGATGTGGATCCAACAAGTTTTTTCCTGAATGTCACCATATAACCTATACAGTGTTGTGGTGCCGTAAAACCCAACTCAATCAACTCAATTGTCCGGCTGTCTCCTCCTAATTAGCTTGGCCAATTTCAATAAAAACTTTACAAAAATGTTCCTTGGGTGGTTCTCTTTCAAAGTTGTTAGAAGAATTTGGTTCCATGCAAAACTTTAGTTGCCATAGCAACAGAAAGGAAAAACTTGAAAGATCTTTTTCTCCAAAACTAGTGGCCAGATTTGAAAATAATTTGACATAAATGTTCCTCTTGGGTGAGTAATTTGGCAACAAGGTGCTAATTAGATAATATGTAATATGTTTATCCCTGTTAAATCCATGATTTTTATAAGAGTAAGTTTAAAAAAAAAAAGATAAATGAATAAGTTGAAATATTTAAACATACCAATTAAAAATATTAATGCACTAACTGTAAAGTATCAGCATCCTAACTGTAAGGTGTCGAAAATAATTCATTTTTATGCTGCACATTTCAACTATTGTTTGCTTATCAGTCTGTATTAGACCTATATCATTTTAGACATAAAAGTAAATTTGAATATTTCCTTTGATTTATCAATTATGTATTTCATTATTGATTTTTTATTAATTAAACAAACAGATATACAAAAAATGCTTTTATTTCAAAGAAATGAGGCAAGGAAATAGGCATATCGGTTTACTTACTGTTTAAAAAGAATTCGTCATCTAATGTTATAATATTTTTCTTCATTTATATCATTTAATATTAACATTAATGACTTTAACATTAATAAAACCTCAATTGATGTCATGGCCAAGTCACGGTCGATTAACCTTTCTTTACCTTTATCTTCAGCATTTTCCGATATCCCGCTATATAATGTATATCGTCAGCGTTTTCCTATGTCGTCGGCGTGGTGCGTCTGCGTTTTAGGCAGGCCCCGATATGCAAGCGCTTCCAAAACAGATTTTTTCTTATCTGCGACAATTCACAGGAAAGTATGGAATATACCTGAATTAATAGCTTTGGTGCATGCATTATGAATGATTTTATACTTTTACGTTTAAAACTTTTTTTCTCATGAAATTGAATTGAAGATAAAAATTACGATAGTTTAAATAGTCAATTTACGGGTAATGTTTTGTGTTTTCGCGACCGTCTCATTTCACCTCAGAGAAGACAAACTGAGTCAGTAGTGGTAGGCAACCAGTGCCAGCCGTATGCATTTTCCCCGTATATGACTTGATTTTGCGTTAGTTTCTCCTTGTTCTTTTGAAAATTTATTTCAATTTTCAAATTTGGCACATCAAATATCGTGAAAAATAAACGTATTTACGTATTTGAAATGAATAAGTTCAATAAATCATTTACAATTAAGAATTTCTTCTGCCCCCTGGCTGCAATGTTGTTTTACAGATCAAAATAATTTGAACAATTTTCAGTCAAAGGGTTGAAACGAGTACCCAGGTACCCTGTGCTGGGGTAGAAACTGCATGTACCCGGGTACAAAATTACTACCCTTTACCCGTTATGCATTGCCCAGTAAAGCCACCAGTGTGGCAGTAAAAAACTGAAGACATATATATATTCTCACATACAGTGTTGAACCATTTTGTTCTTGCAGAGTTTTGCCTCTCAGTATTTTAATTCAAACCAGGTTCTTCATGTTAAAAAATGCCACGTTTGAAAGACATCATACAAATCTATGAATCAGGGATGTTAATAGGATTGAAAACATTGCCTCTTTCTTCTATTCAAAAAAACAAACAGTGTTCCCCATAATCAGGATTTACCTGGTGGTTCTACTTCCGGTCTGTTTCTTGGTGTACAGGGTTGCATTAAAATACCATGCGGCAAAGCGCGGTGGGGGTTGAAGTGGTTCAAAGCCAAGTGAAATATATATACAATGTAACTGTATATAGGGGTTTGTCAGAAAAATGCTCGTAGACTATGTCTTTGATGTTTTACTATTTAGATATACTTTTGTAAAATCAAGACAATTTGTCAATTCAAAAGCAGTTTGTTATTCCAGCGCCAGTGTGTAAAGAAATCAATAATTGATAAGGTAAAGTAGACAAAAGTAGACAAACATGTTAAAATTTTATTTAGGAAACTAATAATACATAATGAAATGTATAATCTAGGGACCTGCGGGTAATTGTCCTATGGTACCTGGATTAAAAAAATTGCTACCTGTTTCAGCCCTACTTAGAACAGGGTCATCTAAAGAACAATTTTGCTAAATTTTTTTCAAATCTGGCCACAAGTTTTGGACAAGCTCACTCAAAGGAAAAATACTTACACACTTACTGGCATCCACCATCTACATTCTCATCCTAGCCTTCTTCTTGAGCTCCTGCTTCTTTCCATACAGCTTCTTTTTCAATGTTGTTGGTACTGGCCACACATGTTTTCTTATTCCGTCTAGATGTGGGCATCTTTGAAGAATGTGTTCTTTCATCTGTTGGTCTTGGTCACATGAGCACAGAGGAGATGGTGACAGTATAAACTTTGTACTCATATGCACATTCAGTCTCTTATGACCTGTGTGTGGCCTGAAGATGATAACTTGTTGCCATCTGTCCAGTAGATGGTAGTCATCCTTGTCCCTAATAGGCCTCATCAGTGTTTTTATGAAAATGAAAAATGTTTTCACACAGAGATCTACATGCACAGGATGGATCATTTATGCGATTTACCCCCTAACAGATCATAATTTAAGACACTAATATGACAGCATAAACAAGTTTGTAAAATGGACTGCTTTCTCCTTCCATAAGAGAAAGTACCAGAAGATAAGGAATCAGATGTGATAGAACAGGTAAATTGTGAAAGAGACTGGCTGTTTCCAGCTTGTATATCTAGAAAATTCCAGAGTCTTATTGTATGAAAGAGTAACTGCTTAAGGTTAGCCTATTGTTTGGAATTATGTAATGCAAATGTTACGACTGCCATATCTTTCATATACTTGTTTACTTAAAATTGATAGAGAAAACAAGGAACCCCATATACCAATTGAATGCCACATTTATGCAAAGGATAAATAACAGGAAAATACAATTTATGCATACCGTGTGCATTTTATTGTGTGCTATATGATAAAAAATATGATTTGAGCCACATTGCTTGGAATGTAATGCTGACTTAAACAATAAAGGGTCATTGTATCCATCATACATCCATCTATGTGTTCTATTCAAAAAAAGTTTATTTCAATTGTCTTTCATCTTCATGTAATTAAAACAAAGATCTAATAAGTCTCATTGTATTTGAAAGAAAGGGGGTTGACTTGACCAGTAACACAAGAGGTAAAGGAAAGTTTTCAATTGTTAACCAATTATGTCAAAGTTTAAGTTAGACAAAATTTAGTTGCCCGCAATGTCAAATCTCTTTCTATTATTTTCTGTCTCTCTTCGCTGATCTTATATATCTCCTATTTTTATTCTCTCTTTTATTCAATTTTATTCCATATGTCTGTCTCTTTCCCCAGATACTGTAGATGAAAACTGTTAGTTTATACCCATTTGCATTGAAATTTCAATAGAGCAAGACATAAGTTTAAGAAATATACACAACACTGGTAAAACTTTAATAAATGAATGTTTTGTGCATGACACCTGTGTATAATGGGGAACACAAAAAATATACAATACACAATTATTAAACCAATTATCAAAGGTTACCTTCACTCAGATTATTATATAACAAACATGCTATATGTGTGGCAAATGTAACAGTGTTAAAAGGACTACATGTATTTGTTTCACCCTAGGCTTTTATTGGTGGGTTTGATTTTCGACACTTGATAAAGGTGGCAAAATAGGCCAATTAAAAACCAAGGCCAAAATAACCCAATATACAATATTTGACACATTATGAAAATAGTTTAAGTTGATATTTTTTCAAACACCCAGAAAATTGCCAGGTTAGCTCAAATGGTAGAGCGTTCGCTTCTTGTGTGGTAGGCCATGGGTTTGATCATTGGCAGGGCTCAACCGACTTTAAAATTGGTAGTAATGGCTTTCATTCCTTGGTGCTCAGGATCTAGGGTTTGCATTACGACTGGTTTGTCAGTGTTAGGATACAGTGACCAGCAGAAGTTCAGCCCCCTGTTGTATCAGTGCTATATACTGGGCACAAAAGATCCAGAGATATCCCCAGCATGCTGTCTCTGAAAATTTTGTAATCAAACATTGCATCTGATGCATTTTAGGGTCATTTTAGCTTGTTCAGAAAACACAAACTAGGCTTAACTTCATGCAGATTTATGATTTTACCTATACATGGAAAATTTTAGGGGGGGGGGGTGTGTGCACTGGGTCTGGCCAGTGATACAACTCTCCTCTTTCTATCTTTTTTCATTTGTATTTCTCACTCATACTCTCCTTCTTTTTCTGCTTTTCTTGTCTTCTGTTTATCAATTTACTTTTCATTCATCCTAAAAGTCTCTCATTTCTGACTCTCTCTCTGTTATTCTCTCTTCATTAATCATTTAAATCTCCTTTCCTCCTTCAAAATACAGGTGATAGCCTGTCTTAGATTGTGAGTGTGTGTCATGCGATTAAAATTGTGTAATATTGTTCTTGTTAGTTAATTTATGTAACAATCTTCGATAATGTAGTTGTATTTTTTTTGAGGATTTACTGAGACTACAGACAGTGTGTCTGAAACACTGCCCAAATTTTGGCCCAGTATTTTTGAGCCTTGAGAATAGATGAAAGAAACAAAATGAAAATTTCCCTTTTCTTTTTCAGTAAGTAGATGTGTAGCAATTCATGATGATGAGGTCCAAGCAACTTTTAATGCTGGTATCAGGGTTTGCAGTTGTGCTCCTACTATATATTGGCCTGAAGGGATCCTCCAGTGTAAATAGGTCATCTGGTAATCTCTCCCTAGCCCAACTGGCCCAGGGAGCTAGCCCGGAGTTCGTCCAGGACCAACTGGTGCCAGATAGTGATACTAAACTTAATAAAGCAGATGTAACTGGAAGTGATACCAAGCAGTTTACATCACACACAGAGGACGATATTGTTGCAGTAGCTAGGAAAGTGAGCCAGCACAAAGGCATTGTACTTGTTACAATGATAAATGACGCCTACCTCCCTTTTACTTACAGCTGGCTTTGCAATACAAAAGACATGAATATTCATAAATCTGTCCTTATAATTACAACAGATAAAATGTCTCGAGAAGATCTACAACGAGACTGGCCAGAAATAAGTGTAATAGCCATGGAAGTGCCAAATGTAGACGGTGATCAGACATATAGCCATGTGGGCTATGTAAAAATTATGATAAAGCGTACAGAAATGCTAAATGCCATTGTTCAGGCAGATATTGAATTATTTGTGTTTGAGGTGGATTGTCTTTGGTTTGGAAATCCTGTTCCTGATCTTCAGGCTATGAAAGATTATGATATACTTGTTAATCCAGTTTCACAGCGTACAGGTGTGTATGCAGGTGGATTTCTGTACCTATATAAGACAGAAAAGGCAAAAAGTCTGTGGAATGAATTGACCAATCAGATGACAGCACTAGGAGAGAGAATATCAAACTTTGCTGATAACAAATACATCTCAGAGGGGGACAATGATCAACAGTATTTATCAAGCCTTGTTGTTAAAAGGTAAGGCTTGAGTACATTCAATTTTTTAAATCCTCTTTGAAAGAGGAGACACATTGACTTATGTGAACACCTGCAGAGGGTGAGTGAGAAAGGGAATGGGGATTCCAAATGCTGTTTGCATTCTAAGTCTAGTATTCTAGTATTCACCCAATCCTTAACAAACTTGGTGAACATGTTGGTGAAAGTCAAAGAGTTTTCATCCAATCTTTACTAAACTTGGTGAACATGTTTGTGTGTATAATGTCTGGCCAAATTCAATAACCAGACAAATCACCCATGGTACATGTAGATCTGAAATATGCCCCTTCCGTTATCTAAAATTGACCGAAGTAGACTTGTCCATTCTCTCAGTCAGTTTTCTTCCGATTTTCACCAATCTTGGTGCATTTCTTGGTCAACTTTCAAAAACAAGCCAAATTGCTCAAGGCATTTTAAATAATCAGTCAAATAAGTCTTATTGGCTCTTGAAGTAATAGTTTTCATCCTATCTTTACTTAACTTGGTGAACATATTCCTGGGCATAATGTCTGGGCCAAGATTATTGACCAAAAAATCACTTAAGGCTCTTTTAAATTATGGCCCTTGTGTAATCTAATCTTCACCAAACTTAGTGAATATGTCTGTTGCATAATGTCTGGGCAGAGTTCAAGAAGCACCCAAATCACCCACAGCTTTTATAAGTTATGGCCCTTGAATTATCCAAAATTGACCACATTTGCCTTAACTCTTGCTGTGTTCTTTGGATATTTACCAAACATAATAAAGGTTTTTCAAACAGTTTTCATCCAATTTTCATCTAAATTGCTGAAATTAGACCTGCTATTTTTCAGGCCTGGTCCTGATTTCAGGTTTTGAGATTCTAAATTTTCCTTATATGGTTATATTAAGAAAAGCAGTTTCCTGCTTTGAAATTGGGAATTTCAGGCATGAAAATATTTGGCTAATAGCAGGCCTGAACATGTATGTTGGCATACTATTTTGTCCAAGTTGAGTAACCAGCCAAATCGCCCAAGGCTTTTTTGAATTATGGCCCTTGAATTATCCTAATATGACAATATCAGACTTGTTCACTTTCTAATTTAAAGGTTTTTTTTCTAATATTTACCAAACTTGTTGAACATTTTTTTGGGAAAAATGTCTAGGTAAAGTTTTATAACAGTTCAAACCACTAGAGGCACATTGGTATTGTGGCACTTGAATTATCTAAAATTGTCATTTTCATAATTCTTCACTAAACTTGGTGAACATTTTTGTGGGCACAATATCTGGACCAATTTTAATAACCAGCCAAATCACCATAGGCAATTTTGGTTTATGGTCTTATTTCATATTATCATTATATATCAAATACCAGCTGGCTTGCAATAGGTTGGTGGTTCTACCCGGCTGCACTCTGTACATGAATGGTGTACAGAGATCCCATAAAGTTTCCTCCACCCGTAATGAGCTGGACGTCGCAATACGACTGAAATACTGTTAAAGCAATGTTATATTCCAAATACACAAACAAAACAAATACCTCTCTTTATACCCTATATTTTCTACTTAAGATTTTGTGGCGATTCAGCACTTTTGTTGAAAAATAATATACAGAAGATCTCAAGTATTCGGTTTAAGTTGGATAAGCTGTTGTTTGTACTATGTTTTGTAGAATTTTTGGTCTCTTTGGCATTAGATAATACCTGTAGCAGATTGGCAATTACAACATTTTACTTGATCCTTAGATTTTTGTTGTCTGGTACAGGCCTAATAAAAATAACAGTGTTTTGCTTCATGATTAAAATGATAAGAAGACTTGCATATATTTGTTTATTAAGAAAAAGAATTTTTACAAATAAAAAGTTAGTAAATCATGGATTGATTTGGGTAAAAACACTTTAGGGTCAGGGCCAAATGTATATTAGTTATTATGGTTGTACATGTATGGATGCATTTTTTTAAACACAAAGTTACACTTATATATATTTGTTTAATTTTCCGTCACATATTAATAGACTGAACTTTGATTTTGTTTTTTTAACAGTAAGTTTGTGTATCATTTCAGGTTTGGTGGCATATCAGTGAAAGAATTGCCCCTTGAAAAATATGCAGATGGTAAATGGTATGAATTATCAGAGAATGAGAGAAATAAATCTCACCCAATTATAGTGAATAACAATTGGGTTCTAGGTAAATAAATTTGTGTTCATTTTTCTGTGCTTACTTAACCATTCATGATTTGTACTTAATCTCATTTCGCTGAACTCAGATTGATTTAAGTACTGAAAGCTAGCACTTTCTCATATTGCAAATTTTCTAAAAATACTTTGGTATCATTTACTCAGTTCATTTTAAGATAAGTCATTAAAACAGTATATCCTCAGCAATCGCTGGCGCCATAAGTTATGTTAAATTGTCAGTTTCATGTTGTTTCAGATTTACTCTTTAAAACTTTTGTAATTTTCACATTGAGTAGTCAGTTGTCATTCTTTTTAAACGTTGGATGAATTCTGCAATTGGAATTTATATTGACACAAATAATGATTTCTAATTAATTTCAAACCATTATGGCCTTTCTTCAATCCATACAATTTTTCTCCCTGCTCACCCTGGTTATCAGTTACCAGTGTGAAGATATTTTGTTTGTTTATTTGGAATTTAACGTCGCTTTAACAGTATTTTAGTCATATAACGTCCAGCTCATTACAGGTAGAGGAAGACCCTGGGGACCTCTGAACACTATTTCAGGCACAGAGTGCACCCGAGTAGAACAACCGACCTACTGCAAGCCAGCTGGAAGGCTTCCTCACTTGAAAAATCCGAAGTGCCCAGACCGAGATTCTAACCCACATCGATGAGGGGCTGAGAGATTGCAATTCAACAACTATAACCACTCGGCCAAAGAGGTCCCCTGTGAAGATATCAAAACATGATTGACTTGTTTGGAAATTTAGGAAATTTTTAACATCTGACTCTTTGCAAGATTTCATGGATTTAAATTGTAAAGCTGATTTGCAGCATCTCTTCAGTTTCATTCATAAATGATAATGAGTCATGAATGATTATAGAGATGTACTCATGTTAAAACTATACATAGATTTCATGTGCTCCCCTTATACTAATCTATTCCAACAATTACTAGAAAAAAGCATATTAAAAATATTTTATGCTTTGAAATTCTCTCAAGCTAATGGAAATACATTGTGATACATATATGATGCACTTTCGACAAAATATTTGAAAAGAAAATGTCTTATATCTTTTTCTTAATGAAACATTTGTTTTCATTAAAAAAGGGTAGATTCTGATCCAATATCAAATTCTGAGAAGTATAATTTAGGTTTTCACAAATAACATATTTCCAGAAATAATAGATTCTCTACTATATATGCAGGTTAACATCAAAAGTAATGTTGGAAGCATGTTTATGTTCAAAGACCTATGTTTTTGTAAACAAGCTGTTGTAATGGTTGTTGTTTGTTAATTGGTTTGTCACATATCTTTTATCCAGGTAACCAGGGTAAGATTGAGAGGGCAAAGAAGTGGAAGCATTGGTTCATTAAGGAAGATCTTACATGTGACATGGAGCTAGTCAGGAAGACTGTTTACTAGAAATGACTTTGATGGACCATTATTGGAACATGTTAATGAGGAATGTAACTTGTACATCTTTTTTGGAACATTTTTTTTAGCTCACCTGAGCCAGAGGCTCATG
>JAULCC010654966.1:0-16259 GCA_032358795.1 Nuttallia obscurata | reverse complement strand
GTCAATACCTCCTTTTGGTCTGAAAAGTTTCTGATTTTAAAGTCAATATGTCTGTTTGCTCTGAAAAGTTTGTGACATAATAGTCAATACCTCCTATTGGTCTGAAAAGTTCTTGATTTTAAAGTCAATATGTCTGTTTGCTCTGAAAAGTTTCTGACTTTAAAGTCAATATGTCTGTTAGCTCTGAAAAGTTTGTGGCATTATAGCCAATACCTCCTTTTGCTCTGAAAAGTTTCTGACTTAAAAGTCAATATGTCTGTTTCCTCTGAAAAGTTTGTGACTTTACAGTCAATACCTCCTTTTGCTCTGAAAAATTTCTGACTTTAAAGTTAATATGCCTGTTTGCTCTGAAAAGTTTGTGACATTATCGTCAATACCTCCTTTTGCTCTGAAAAACTTCTGACTTTAAAGTCAATATGCCTGTTTGCTCTGAAAAGTTTGTGACATTATGGTCAATACCTCCTATTGGTCTGAAAAGTTTCTGATTTTAAAGTCAATATGTCTGTTTGCTCTGAAAAGTTTGTGACATTATAGTCAATACCTCCTTTTGCTCTGAAAAGTTTCTGATTTTAAAGTCAATATGTCTGTTTGCTCTGAAAAGTTTGTGGCATTAAAGCCAATACCTCCTTTTGCTCTGAAAAGTTTGTGACATTTTAGAGTCAAAACCTCCTTTTGCTCTGAAAAGTTTGTGACCTTTATAGTCAATATGTCTGTTTGCTCTGAAAAGTTTATGACATCATAGTCAATATCTTCTTTTGCTCTGAAAAGTTTGTGACATTTTAGAGTCAAAACCTCCTTTTGCTGTGAAAAGTTTATGACATCATAGTCAATATCTTCTTTTGCTCTGAAAAGTTTGTGACATTGCAGTCAATATCTCCTTTGCTCTGAAAAGTTTGTGACCTCATAGACAATATGTCTGTTTGCTCTGAAAAGTTTGTGACTTTATAGTCAGTATGTCTGTTTGCTCTGAAAAGTTTGTGACTTTATAGAAGTATAAATAAATCTGACTCTTGGACTTACCAAAGACATCTGTTCGCTCTGAAGAGTGGGTTTTGGGAGATTTTAAACATAGTCATTTAGTTCTGAGATAAAATTTGAAAGAATTTTTTTAATCAAAAGTTGGCAACAAAATCTGATAAATCTATGCTAGTGAGTAGCAAATATAACTTATTTCTGGTCCTTATTTATTTATAATCTCATAATGAGGCAGACAGAACTGATACATCATAAAACACATGGCATATGACAAATAACATATAGAAAAATTTGTCACATCCCCATATTCCAGACATGACAAGAATTGTACTCACCTGGGAGGGATATACCACGTAGTAATCCAGCGTTACAAATGAACAGAGATAACTTTAGGAAAAACAACAACTTAAACAATATCCTAGTTGGCAGGAAATAGGCAACTTCTAAACGGAATTTGACACTTCACGATTGACTTTATCTCACCAGATTGTGTAGTTAGTTAGATCCTTTAAATGTAGTTGGACTGATGGATTGCATACAAACTTATTTATCTTACACACAGACTGATTATCACCATTTGTGAGTCAGGTCTATTCATATACATAAGAGTGACAGGGTTTTTAGCTAAAAATGTTTCAAATTCACCAGTCTCTGTAGCGTGACAGTAATATGACAGCTCCTTTAGGACGTAAACAAAATGCACTTCTTCTGTTGTGTTTACAATGTACCACTATCACACTGCATCCAATTACTTCAAATATTTATTCAAGCACTTCAGATTTTGATGAAACTTCACCACATACAGCAGCCCTGCTGAAAACCTACTTACAAATTCAAACCTTTAAAAAGTAAAAGTAGATGCAGTTGATGAAACTTCACCCAAATGACTGATTCAATAAATCTGAGAAAATCCTACTCAAACAATAAACTACCATTAAGACAAAACAAAGAGAAATAAAGTTTTAATGTCAGTATGTAACTGTCTGGATCCCAATTTTGTAGGTTATTTAACACCTATAACTGACACATGTAGCTGTCCCAAATTGGCAATAAACTTCTCTCTATTTCACACCTAGCCTGTCCAATCGTAAAAAAGCAACAACTTCATAAAACCAGAGGGGGTAGAGTACCTGAAAGATGATGTCCTTTTTAACTAGCCTGTATCTATCCCAAAATATCTTTACAAACTGCAAATTAAGCCTCCAACAAAAATCTGTCAAGTGAACGCCCCTTTTATATTAGTATCAACATTGTAGTTGAAATCTTGTGTGTTACAGCACTAATAAACTGATAAAATTTAGCATAGGCCTCATATAACCATCTAATTATCTCTAATTACTGCTGATACTGGGCCGAGAAATCACTCTTATTACTTTCGTCATCAGTGCCAAATTCTTGACACAATCTTAGGCTGTATTATGGCAGGTCTCACATTGGTATCAAAATTATACAATAAACCCAAAATGAATCCAGATGAAACAGGTCTGAAAAGTTTGAAGTTATAGCTTATAAGCTTATACCACATAATCATGAAGCGAGGAGTTTATGACCATAAGGTGACTGGTTCAATTCCCATGAGGAGTGGTCAAAACTAAGGAATTTGAGACGATAAGGTCACAGAATCAATTCCAATGAGGAGTGGTCAAAACAATAGAGTTTGAAACCATAAGATCATTGGCTCAAATTGCATCAGGAGTGGTCAAAACCATGGAGTTTGAGACAATAAGGTCACTGGTTCAATTCCTATGAGGACCACAACAGTGCTTTAGTACCCTGCACAACAAAAAAGTCATATCCGCTCAAAGTAATAGCTGAGTAACATTCAAGAACTAACAGAGTGTTATAACCTTAGGTAAAGGATCAGATTGCTATAATAGACTTAAATGAAATCAAAGGGATGTAAGACTAGATAAATGATAACAATTACCTCTAAAAATCCTCAAAATACACCTTTGTAAACCTTAAACCAAATTACACATAGAAGTGTCTACAGATTTTTCCATGATATATGTAAAATGACAAGTTTCATGCAAAAACTTTACAGTGCAAATTCTGATCATATGGAGTCTACAAAATCTCTTTGATCTTCATCTTCACTGCATTGACAAGGTTGAAAATCCAGCCCTAACTAAACATTCGTTTTGTGGTCTAATGCCTAACTTCTAATTAAGTTCTCATTCAGTATGGGTTCCACCTGTTATAAAGTTTGAGATACCCTATGCAATAAAGAAAGCCATAAAGCTTGTTATTTCTAATCAAATCCAATTAAGGTTGCACAATTTCATTGCTTGCCATATATTCTATCTAAATTAACTCTTGGCTAGGGAAATTACAATGGGTGGGGTATTAAAATAGCTTTCCTTGGCCTTAATTAAGACAATTTTAGATTTTGCAAAAACATTTGAGTTATGTGTATATATACAAAACAGGCGAGTTAACATCAGTAAAGCTAATGCAGGTATAGAAAGCGGGCAGAATACTGTGTTCATGTTGATGTCAGAACCGTTTGAACAAAGCCAATTATAACGGTATATATAATTGTGAAGTTTCATCAATGTAAGATATATACTTTTGGATTCATGTGTGTCACAAGATTTCCAGATGAGCAAGTGGATAGATGGACATGACTGCCAGGCAAGGACAATGGCAAATCGAAATGCTCTCACTAACATAAACATTGGTTTAGATAGAAGCTTTCTTGAGTTTCCTATCCACAATAATTTGATTGTTTCTGTTTAATAATACTATCTCAATCAAGTCATTCATCTTGTTGGAAATGTCCAATGTTGTTTACAGTTTTACAACCTGTACTCCAGCATTGTGGAAATGTTTACAACACAACACTCCCCTTTAGGCTGGCAGTAAATGTAATTCATCAAATGTAGCACATTTACTTTTATTAACTTTTATATCGTAAATCACTGGTACTTGATAGCCAACCTCATCTTAAACTACCCTTGGACAACAATGGCAAACAGAAATACAAATACAACCCAGCTAACACTTAATGATCCCTTAGCTGACCCCTAACACCATTAAAGGGTAAAATCTGTTGTAAATATACTACACATTAAGCAGCTCCAATTGACCTTTGCTTTTCACTTTTGGCCTTTAACCATAATGACCCTGTCCAGCTAGTTGCTAATTTCCATGACAGCCAACATTTTCACTATGGTGGACTGTTTGTTTGTTAATTGGAATTTAAGTCGCTTTAACAGTACTTCTGTCATATCCTGACGTCCAGCTCATTACAGGTGGAGGAAGACCCAGAGGGACCTCTGTACACTATTTCATGCACAGACTGCACCCGGGTAGAACCACCTACCTACCGCAAGCCAGCTGGAAGGCTTCCTCACTTGAAAAATCCTAAGTGCCAAGACCGGGATTTGAACCCACAGCGGTGAGGGGCTGAGAGATTGCAAGTCAACGACTATAACCACTTGGCCACTGAGGCCCCATGGTGGACTGTACATACATCTCTGAGTGAACAAAAGACATCAGGCATAACTAGTACAAGCCTTGCTTATCTCTGTTTACTTTGGTCTGACAGTCCAATTTACATATATGGATCTGCCAGGCTAATTTACATACATGGATCTGCCAGGCCAATTTACATACATGGATATACCAGGCCAATTTACATACATGGATCTGCCAGACCAATTTACATACATGGATCTGCCAGACCAATTTACATACATGGATTTACCAGGCCAAGCTGCATACTTTGGTCTGAGCCCAAGCCAAAATGTACACTTGGGTATACTAGGTCAAACTGGAAGTTTTTTAAACAAATGAAGAAACAGTTTGGTTTTTTTTTGAAAATCATTTCATCAGATGAGTAGTTTATTTCAATTTTTCAATTTTCTTTTTTTCAATAATATTTCAAATTTCAAAAGCATCTCTAGTCATTAACCTGGCCCATTTGTGGGGCATCTCTAATCATTAACCTGACCCTTTTGTGGGGTATGGGGGCCATCTCTAGTCATAAACCCCCTTTGCCGGCATCTAGTCATTAACCTGGCCCTTTTGTAGGGCATCTCTAGTCATTAACCTTGCCCCTTTGTGGGGCATCCCTAATCATTAACCTGACCCTTTTGTGGGGCATCTCTAGTCATTAACCTGGCCTCTTTGGTAATAAACCTAACCTCTTAATGGGACATCTCTGGTTATTAACCTGGCCCTTTTGTAGGGCATATCTGGTCATTAATCTGGGCCCTTTGTGGTGCATCTCTAGGCATTAACCTAGCCCTTTTGTGGGGCATATCTGTACATTTAACTGGCCCCTTTTGGGGGCATCTCTGCAAGTAAACATGGCCCCTTCTAAAGTCTTTCTTGTGGTGGGACCAGGAGTACCATACAAATTAATACGAAGTCAATGTGTTTAAAAGATTTTCCCTTTGTCATCTGCTTACTTGTTTCAAATCTTTCACTGAAATTAAGCATTCCTTCAAACTGTTGTCATAGCTCTTATAACATGTACATGAAAACAGCTGAGGGGTTAATTTACCTAATTAACATACTCATGCAAATATTTCAAATCCTTCAACTCAATAAACTGAACAATAAGCGTCCTTATCTGAAGCAATTACCAAACCTTTACAACTAGCAATTTGAAAGAAATCTACAATTTTCCTATTTTATCAACAGTGGAAGTCAAATGCACATTATGGAATGTAAACACAATGTTAGGTTTATGTAAAAGACCTGTCAAATGGCAATGAACTAAACCTGGTGATATGAATTTGAAATTATACAAAATAACTTACTGTATTTAACATATAAATGCTCCTTGCACACTTACTGTATTTAACATATAAATGCTCCTTGCACTCAAATAACACACTCTCTTGTAAATTCAGTTAAAACTTATTCAAGAAACTGTTGGCAAATAAAAGCTAACTCCCAACTACTTATGCAAAGAAAACTCCTCTTCCCCAGTATGAATTAAGTAAAACAAACCTTCAAAATTCTAAACAAAGACATTTAGGTGCATTTTGTGGGCAAATTGCTACAATAATTTTTAAAAGGACGAAAGAAGACAGAAAAATAATTCAAAATTTAGCAACAAGTTCAAGTTATGACTAACATGTAGTATATATGTCCCTCAGTTCTCACCATGGTATTTGCCCCTCTCCATTTTATATATGTGTTTTTTTGTTATTTTTACCAATCTTAATGATAAACTGTTCAACATTAAGCTAATTGGCAATAAATGGGCGGTTGTAAAACTCCTTATTTTGACATCATTTAATAGAAAACAATTATTAATCTGGTAAATTCACCTTTATTTTGTAACTTCATTAAAAACCAATTTGTCCACTGAAAGAATGTTTTACTGCTAGCTGCCCTGCATCTGTTTCATTGTTATTTGTTCCAAGCTACCAAAACTTTGACAGCAAGCAGGAACTTAATGAAAATGAAGTCTATATTCCCATTGACACTGCTGTCAATCAAGTCACTGATGCTGTCTCAGTAGAATACCATATCTAAACTAGAGGCTAGAGACTGCTAGTGGGCAAACTGATGCAGACGCTTTGGAGACCTACATAGAGAATGTCTAGATGAGTCTAGACATGCCTGTGACAAAAACACATCTTCTTTGGGGAAATATGGCTCTCTTGAGGATCTGAAATTGATTTGCTGTTTTCCCAATAATTTTCTAATGATTATTATCCTCCTCACAAATTAAGTGGCAACACAGAGCTGCTGCTTGGGTAATTGGAAATTAATTGTGGTTTAATAAAATTACAATTATACATGCAAAGGGGGGTTTTAGTAGCTAGTGTAACTCTAGTGGGAGTACACTGAAACAGCCAATTTTACTGGTCTAATAAGATAAAGACAATTAGTGTCAGACAAATCCAGGCACAATAAATTACCTTGACAAGAAAACACTTGATTGGCTATCACTTTAATTAATTAAATTCAAGTTGAAACCAAATCATTGGCTCCCTTTATTTGAAGGAAACATAATTCATAAGGGAAAATAAATCCCAGATATCTGTAAGAAGGCAATCTGGATAACAAGTCAGAAATGCAGTGAAATGAAGATCAAGAGAAAGACCCCTCACTGGGCTCAAACCTGCAGCCACCTGAATGCAAGGTGGACACCATATCTACTGCACCACCTAGAAATTTGTTAGTAGTTCCAAATCTGGAACAACATGGTCACAAGACACTTAGGACAACTTTCAAAAGGGATAACAATTAAAGCCAGCACTATTAATTGAGTTTTTGTTGTACTATGTTTTATAAGTCATGTAGCAGGACTTTCTTATATACCGTCTTAAAATAAACCCCCATGCCTCAGGCTGGTTGTGTTCTCATTAAAAATGTTGACTGCAACCAGAGAATTGAGCTCCAGTTATGATTAAAAGGAAGTGGAGATTCAAGTCCATATTCTATAAGAAAAATCCTGTTCTACTTCAGAAATAAACCAAATTTTAGTAACCTTCTGCAATACTTCAGTTTTATCGGTTGCCATGAGACCTACTGATTGAGTCTGTAATTTGACAAGACACTTAATTACAATAATATTTCATACATTTCAATTCTGACTTCACAACATTTATACTATAAGTGTCCTGTACTCTGTTATCATTTCCATCTTCTGATGGTAAAAAATTGATCATAGACCCCTATGTCTTGGTTTGTCCCATCAATTACTATCAAAATCTTCTCCTTTTCTTCCCTATCATATCACAAAAACCATCATTTTAGTTCAATTGTGCCATGCCTCTCCTATAACATCTATCCGATTTCAATTACATTATACACGTTTTCCATACTTATTTAAATAGAAAGAATTATCATTCTGTCCTTGAGAGGATTAGGTTTCCATAAAGGGAGGTAATAAATTAAGCTCACACTAAAATATCTAACAATGCAATAAAAATCTTTCACATGGAATTGAATTAATATATTTGATAACAGATACTATTCCTGAATTTAAAATCACATAATGAACAGATTATCAATTACATATTGATTTAAATCATACGATTAATTATAACACCTTATATCAATTTCACTGATGAAAGGAGATAATCTGTATTTGATAAAAGTCTGTTTAAAATTTATCATGAAGATATCTGCTTACAGACAAATTAAATGACATAAAAATTTGAATATCATCAATCACTCTACTTGCATTTTTTAATGTACTGTCTGATTGGAGAAAGTAAATAACACTTCGCTATCGCTTTAAAATATATCAAATGTCTTGATTTTCCCAAGTATTAAAAGGCCGTAACCAGATTTTAAGAATTGGCAAGACAAGACAAGTCAAGTAAAGCATTGCCATTGTCAATATTTTGTCAAGAACTACTCTGGATTTGATTGGTCAGATATCAGATTGTCTCACCAATCAACGAATGGGCTTGCTAATTGTCACCAGAAATGATGACTTTCTTCCTAGCCCTGTTATCTAGAAACATATTTCTATTAAAAACTGATCATATATTTGGTAGTGGCTTGTATTATATAGTCTAGAAGTGAGGTATGATCTCATGCCATTTAAGCCTTATGGTCATTAGTCTGTAAACAATAGTTTATCCATTCTATCAATCATTATGTCAATATAGGTATGTACATGATGCCTGCCACACCCAAATTTTTTAATCTACAAGCAGGATCATACCAAGTACCATAGACATATATCTTGGCAACTGTAGACTGCCCTATTCCTGCCATTATCAATGTAGTATAAGTGACTGTCCACTACCACCTTGAGATAAAATGTGGGGATTAGTTTAATGAGATCAGAGAAGTCCCTTTAATCAGGCAGGAATATAAGTTTATGGCCAACAACTGAAACAGCCATTAAAATTACCACACATTACATCATACTGGGCCAGAAAACAAGGCAATAATGCCTGTAATTAACCCCATTACACTGATAAAGGAGACAAAGGCCCTTAAGAACTGGAGTATATTTACAAAATTGTACATTAACCCATTTTTCTAAAAGATTAAGGGCTGATAAAATTAATATGGGCTTTGTGTAATGGAAACCTACAGTCTAAGAGGGGAAGATAATGAACAGTTTCAGCAAAGAGCTGGACAAGGAAGATGTTGGCCATTTCTGGAGACAAGAAATACTAGCAACACTGCACCATGGTCAAAACTGTTTGACTTTGAAAATATAATGCTCAAAATGATAAAGTTGAAGAAGAGAAACTTTCATAGAAGGTGTCAAGTGCCAAAATGTCAAGTGAATCGAGAGAAATCAACAGAGAATATATTGAGCAACTGTCTCCAGCAACTGTTAGTAGAGACAAGTAAAAAGTTAAAACTAAAGTATTATACTAACATTGATCCATCAAAGTTTACTGAAATAGAGATCAAATTTACTGAAAATGACACTTTTTCTGTTATTATGTCAAGTGCCAAGTTACAATTAAACAAGTATAAGGTTAAATGCAGAACAGTTTTAAATGTTTAGCCATATCAGAAGTGGCAAGTGATGATGTCCTTGGGCAAATGACAATATCTCTAAGCAACAATTGCCACGACAATTTCCTTTTGTACAAGAAGACTGAGACATACTGCACAGGTAATTTATGGCATTTCTGCAATCTGTTACAAGTAACTTTGTCTGATCCTCAAAAGGCTCAGTCATTGGGATTTCAATAATCCCCATTGATATGATAGTATAGTTGTCATAGAAACCAGCTGTTGCAAAGGTCATACAAATTCAGAAGCACCAGTTCTTACACCACTTATAACTTCAGTCAAACCATTTCTTTGAGACATTCACTGGAAGAAGAATACCTGGTTTTTATGTACACACACACAGACCCATTAAAAATTAGAAAACTTTATCCAGTTATGTCTTATACTACTTTGTAGAGAGAGCTGCTTAGCAGTGCTAACATGTATATCAATAATTGTTTCCTAGAATAAGGCAATCAGATAACCTGTGTTACTGTGTTTCTTACAAGTAATAACCAGTATCTTCACAAGTAACAGACATTTTTCACATCTGGTACTGGGATATGTGAGAAAGATCACATCATTATAAGTACTAGACTATTATGTGTGTGGTTCAGCTGGGATATGAACCTGCAACCCTCTGAATTAATAGCTCCATCTAAACACAGTTCCCTGACAACTGGTTAACATGGTCCAGCACTACAATTCTAAACTTTAAGCCCAAAGTCATGGAATATTAAATTTAAGATTGCTGATTTTTTGTAAACTGGAAGTCCTTTTGTAATAAGGACACAGTCACTATATCCCTTTCTGATCCCTCTTCCCCTGTATCTCTACTAACAATGCCAATTAATTTCCAGCATATCTGGCCCTGTCATCATCCATGGATTACCTTCTGAGAAATTCAATCTTTCTGATGGACAAACAATGACAGATAGCTTCCGTTTCTTAGCTTTCAATCTTTGTGATGAGGCCTGGTTATCAACTAAATGGAAATTTATAATATTACCTACCTATCTCTACAAGGCTTTAAATCACTATTGAATATTCATTTCAAGTTCAAGTGGAATTTAGAATCCATTAAGATGCCCAGTTGTTTAAAATGACTTAATTTTACATATCTCTGAACAACTGAAAAAGTTCACTGATATTGTTTAAACTTGTTTACTGCACATACACCATAGTTTGGGAGAAATCATTAAATCTACCGGTAGATCCCAGTGAGCATGAGATCCCTAAACATTTCATACTTTTCATAAAGATGTTGAAAAAACTTGGGACCTTAATCTCTTATTTATATTAAACCCTTTTATCAGGATATAAGTAAATAAATCCTGGATTATTCTGAAGAAAACACATTTGTCTTTACCACAGGAGGATACTGAGGCCAGTTATGGTGGTGGGTGACCTGTCTCTCTGATTTAGCCAAACTGAACTGAAAAGCCAAGTTGGATAATCTCTAAGCCCCAAACAAAATCTGTTATGAAAATATTTTAACTTGTTTGAAAATGAATCAAACTGTTGACAATAAATTTCATCATGCTTGTAAACAAATTGAAAGAAATTCCACTGCAGCTAATATATGAAATCAAATCATACTGTATGATATCTTGATCTCTGAGGTACGGTATGTAAATACCTTGACCATATTTGTGTATGGTTTATCAGATTCTGTCCAAAAACACTGAAGAATTGAGAAGCACTAACTGGAAATGTGATTGAAGCAATGATTATATAGGTTGTTGACAATACCTTGAAAAACTCCCTTAGGGCTCCATATACCAACCCTTTCATTTTGGTCACAGGGTTTAATCAAGATGATCAGAGGGTTAGGTGACACATTGCCAATCTCTGTTTGGGAGAAGTGAACATTTCATGGGAACTTAATTCATTCTGTTTTTGTACCAGATTTGTATCGCATTTGTAGAATGAATTAATTCAAATATGGGAAAGGAAAAACTGTATCAAAATTTTTGTTTCCCTTCTTTTTATTTGGCTCATATTTCCAACTTTCTTATTGTTTGTATTATTTTCTAGTGTTTTTTTCCATATTTTTCCCATACCTGGAAACAAAAGCTCTCAGAGGACAGCACGCTCAACTTTGGGGGTCGATTACAGATTTTTACCCAGATTCAATGTATAATCTAATAAGGGCAATAATTTGTAAAAAAAACTTGACAGAGTTTGTACTTTTGTCTGTTGATGGAGGTTATGATGGTGAATAAGTATTGTTAATTTCAAGGCAATATCTCTTATTATTCTGAAAAAAAGTGAACTGATACGAAAAAAACCCCCAAAATGCTAAGTTGAAAAGGGCCATAATTATTACAAAAGCCATGACAGAGTTATGTACGCTTGTCTGTTTTCTAAATCTTGAGCTTACACCCCATTTTTTATATGCAACTACACACAGACTGGTCACTGTTTCTATAGTGAGAAGGCTATTAGTTACTTGCTGAGGAATGGGTTAGAACTGCCATGATGTGAGTGAAGCCTTCTTCAAGAGGCGTAAAGTATATAAAAGCAAAATATATGACAATTGGACACCAACTGCCTAAATGGAAAAGTCAACACTTGCTGTATAAGACCTTTATATATTGACTTTTTCCTAGGCTAATAAGACCCCCATGTTTGTTTTGTACACTAGATTTGTTTGTTCTGTGACTTATGTCCAAACATGGACAATCTTAAATGGACAATGTAAGAAAATGACTAAATCAATATAAGGTTCAAGACTATCTCCAAACTGACCAATCACAAGGGATAAGCGGAATTGACAAGTGGCCATTTGAACCGCAGTGCAAACAATGCAGCAGACAGATAAACACCATTATGAAAGGGTTTCTTAATTTTCAGGTTTGTTTTACAAGCATGCAAGAAATCTTTCAGACCTGTATAAGCTGGCACACTCAGACAAATGTTGTCTTAAATTTCACAGCAATTTTGGCCTTCACTAAGTGGCTGCCAGAAAGTCTGAGTAGATTGTCAAAGAGTAATTTCACTATGACAACAAAACCATCATTCCAAATTTACACTAAACTTCTCTTACAAGCAAAGATAACAACTCTGACTTAAAGAAAATGACACCACAAATCCTTTAATCTTAGATTATCATCACTTTGTATAAACTTCTAAAGTGAAGTTACATAATGCTTCAGTTATGATGCATTGGTCAAATATGATCAAAATAGCTTAAGGTCACTTTGGTTTAGAGATTAAATATTTCATGACGAAAAAATTGCTTTGGGTTAATTTGCTTTGCAGATTAAACAATCAAGATTAAGTTTTGAGATTTTCAAATGTATTGAGTCTTAAGGGATAAGAGTTTACATCAAATATCAAAGTGCATTTCAGTAAGATAACACTACAAGTATACAGAGGAGATGATAGAGGGTATATTGCTTCACATGATAAATGTTGCATCCTTTAGAACATCTGTTTGTGTGGCATAGTGGTTGTAAGGCTTGCAAATCAGTCCAATGGTTGTAGATTTGAGCAGTAAAGCCAGACAGAGCTTAAAAATGGTAGTAGATTTTTGGAGGCATCAGGGTAACTTATTTCACACTGCTATGCATCATTTGGAGAATCTTGTAAGTTACATCTGGAGAAACTGGCAATAACTGGATCATGGCTGAATGTGCATCATTATAAGTAAAATATCTAAACTGTATTTTTTTTTAAACATAATGGAAAATAAATCAAAATATAGAATTAGTTTCATAATGGAAAAGGGGACCTGGGACTGCCTCTGTCAAATTGGACATTTTGTCATAATACCAAAGGCATCTTCTTCGATGGACACAAAAGCCTGTTTTGTGCTGATCTGTTGTCACTAATTTTTGTTTGTTTTATAATCACAAAATTGACTTACCTAGAATCACCAAGCAAAGGACAGCACATGAAATAGACAAGAAAAGAAAATCTTAAAAACAATGTAATATTACATAAATTCATACAGCAAAACAATAAGATAAAGAGAACATGTCTATGTTGCAACTTTTTTCTTTTACAATTTTAATGCAATTGTCTGGGCATGCCATACTAATTTCTGATACATTGTTTCCAAAAACCAAGTTTAAACAGTTCTCCTATTTCAAAACATTTGTCTATGCTATTTCTAAGTTCCCTAAATCAATTAACATTTCAAAAGCAGCAGTAATTGATTTAGAGTTGGCAATGAGAAAGTAATCTTAACAATCTACTTGCTTATACTGACTTTTGCACCCATCCTCTGTTTGTATGTAAATGTGTGTTAGGCATCTTTTATGAATATTTTACTTTATACAAAAGCAGTCAGTTAAATCAACAACACTCCTGTATATCTATACCACTTAAAGTCAGCATCTCTGCAATTAACTTATAACTTTTCTACTTAAAAACAGAATATGGAGACATATGACCCTACCATGTCATGGAGGTATTGGCCCTGCTGGGGAACGAACCTATAACCTTTGCATTGAAATGAGAGTGATGTAACTACACCACCACCAGATCTGGTACAAGGGGGGTAACTCCTGATCACATATGACCAAACATGGAGGAAATGTACCAGAAGGCAGCTGTAGATATTAACAGCACATGCCATCTAATCAATAACTGCTGGAGTCTACTTTAGCCACAAAACACATCTTTAAACAGCTAAAAGACTGAGCTTACTTCAAGAAAAGTCTATTGAACAAACTTAGTGTTCCAAGGTTTAATTTCTACGAAAATGTCCAAACAATACTCCAACAATGTTTGTTTTCTCTATTACCAGAAATAAAAATCAGTTGAAGATCATTCAAATAGTGGCATTAATCAAAATAGGGGGAAAAAACATCAAACCAGCTTTTCCTCTCAGTATTCTAACATGAGTCTTTTTGTATGTTGTCTATTCATATTTCACCTCCATGTTTTTTCTCCACAAAGAAATAATAATTCAAAAGGTGCTTTATTATGTATTTGAAATTAATGGGACAAATGTTGGACTATAAAAATGACAGTCTTTTCAGCTCTACCTGCAGAACAATGACAACATTATTTTTGGTTAGGGATTGTAAAGTTAAAAGCTGCCAAGAAAGCAAACACATTCCAAATAAAAGATCATTAGTGAAGGGGTAATAGATGCCATGCTGTCAAAATAAAAGTTTCTTAATTTCAGGAGGGAAATACAAAACTCTTCTCAGATTTATCAAGACAAATAGAGACTAACATGACAAAGGGTTTAGAACATTTTCTTATAGCTTTAATTATCCTCTGAAAATGTTTTATATACATCTATGAATTCTCAAACATTTAGACTGCCTTGACATAAAGACTGCATATGTATATACATAACTGGTATAAAGCCTGCCCTAACATAAGGGCTGCCTTGTCATAAAGACTGCATATGTATATACATAATTGGCATAAAGCCTGCCCTGACATAAGGGCTGCTTGTCATAAAAGCTGTCTTGACATAAAGACTGTATATACATAATTGGCATAAAGCCTGCCTTGACATAAGGGCTGCCTTGTCATACAGGCTGCCTTGACATAAAAATTGCCTTTACATACATAATTGGCATATAGACTACCTTTACATAGATAGTTGACATAAGGACTGCCATTACATACATTATTGGCATAAAGGCTGACTTTACATAAAGACTGCCTACATATACATAACTGTCATAAAGACTGCCTTCACATAATGGATATATTTTTGATAAAGTTTAAAATACAAACACACAATGATTAAACAGTCATTATAAAACAAGTGATAGGGTCTAAACATTTCTGACAACTGCAAAACTGCATTTCACCCTGTCACCTACTCTGAATTGATAAACATTAGTTTTGTTGCAAACACTAACTCACACATGTTGTTTTGCTATTTTGAATGGATAGCTAATTAAAGGGAAGGTTGGCACACACACAAAATTTACCTTCTTTAGCACAATAGCATGAGTAACCACAAAGTTGGTGACATTAACTACAAAGGTTTGATTAATTAACCTTTCAATTTTAATGGCTAAATTGTTCAATAACAACAAAAAGTCATACTACGCAAGTCTGGCAAGCGATAGGAAATATATCTATCCTGTGAATAAATGTCCATTAGGGGTTGTTAAAATAAGTATGCAATTCAATAAGGCTAAAGATGTTACAACAACATGAAGGATGCTCATTGATGGAGATACTGAATGTTGTTGAAAATTGACTAATAGCACCTTCAGCACTTTAAATCAGCAATCAATTAGATAAGCGGACATTCTTGTATACTTGAGCTGGATCAATTCAGTTAATCATTCCACATTCATTTACATATTTCAATATTTATTCATTCACAAATTTCAAAAGATTTCTACTCATTCACTCATTTCTATACTCATTAAAAGGGGGTGTATGAATCTACCCGCTTCTATGTTATAGCAAGTGAACATTGTACCCGAAGGAGTCAATTATCTGTGTTTGTGTAAGCGTTTTTCTCACTTTTTCAGCATTTAAAATGCAAACATTGATACTGTGGGCCAAATGATTTTAACATCTCAAATTCACTTATTTTACACTTATTCCCTCATTAGAAAACTAGTTCACAAACTTCAAAACTCAATCACTCACTTCCACACTCATTCGTTCACTCACATTTACAATTATCACTGAGCTTTCCAGTGGCTGCTTACTTATGTGCTACTTTAACTGGCTTCCAAAGGATAAAAGAAAACCTATTCAAACAGGCTTTAAATAAATAAGATATTTTATACAAATACAGGGGGCCTCCTTGGCCGAGTGGTTATAGTCGTTAACTTGCAATCTCTCAGCCCCTCACTGCTGTGGGTTCCAATCCCAGTCTGGACCCTTCGGATTTTTCAAGTGGGGATGGTGGT
>JAULCC010654855.1:4603-16261 GCA_032358795.1 Nuttallia obscurata | reverse complement strand
CTTGTCAAAATGTTGAAATTTTATTTGAACAGAATAAGTTTATCTCATAGAACACAATAAATTGTTTCTCGTGTAGGAAATCATCTACCCTAACCTTTTCTTTGTGGTGCTTGATTAGCTATGTTACAGGTATGAAAATCAGATGAGCTTCTGCATCCGCAAGGCGGTGCTCTAGTTTTTTATTTTGTCTTGGTGAAGATGTTCAACTGAATTTTCATGTGTGAGTCCAGGACAGGGACAGTAAGTGTTATTAATAATAAATGTAACTTTGTCTTAAAATTTTGTGGAGTTTAACTTGTCTGCAGCATTACTCCTATTGTATTAATAAAACAAAAAAATAAATCTTTATAAACAACAAGAAGGAAAGAGTGCAGCTTATTAAAACTAACTGCATTGGATAATACACAACATTTAGAGAAACAGCAGTGAATAACCTTCTTTGTTTTTTCAATTATCATAAATCCATGAATATGATCAGAAAGGGAGGCAAATATTACAAGAGAAATTCAAAAAGAACTATCAGGAGTAGATTCCCTTATTTGTTGAAATCATATTGATGCAAATGGCCAAAATTTCCCTGATATTTTTGGGAAAAATTGATGTTTGAATGATTCCATTATGTTTAGCAGATAGCGGATCAATGCAGCACGATTACATCTCATATTTTATGATGACATATGTAATTACAGAACTTCAAAATGACTAATAGATGTGATAATGACTCATATTCTGGCTCAGAATGTAACAGAAGAAAAAGCAGTTTAAAAACATTGCTTTAAGCGTTCTGTGCATGCTTTATAGCTAAATATTTGACTTCTCATTATAAGATTTGCCTCCCCTTGTGATTATATTTTTTTACATGTACGGTAATAACCCCAAAATCACAGTATGTAATCTATGTATACTGTTCTTTCTTGGTGATGAGTGGTTTTGGTAGTTGAGACATGATAGGTTTTCACTGTTGTTTTAGGTGACATAACAGAGAAGATGGCAAGTACTTGTATCAAATGGCAAGAGTATAAATAGGCTTACTGACTTCTTTGAAATTATTATAGCATATCTGAATTAGCACTAGAACACTATCTATATTCCTATAAAGAAATTATTAACACTCTACAGTGAGCCCAACACCAGGCAGTGTGCCCCAGCACAAGCGCGGGTCATCAGCTAGTCTCTCTCAAGTGGAGGATAGTATGTTTAGATCAGCACCATCAACTGGTAGCCTCGTCCAGGGTCAGAGGTCAGCTGTGTCAACTCCTGGTGAAATGCTTGAGAATGGTAGTCCACCAAAATTTGGCACACTTCCAAACAGAGGAAAAAAGAGCAAGAAAGCAAATTTGGTATGTTCTTACTAGTCCCCAGTTACCATTACAATTCTTTGTTTCTTTAGAGAAAGTCTGTGATGAAATGCTTATTCTACAATATCCTACAATGTCTCGTGCACTTTGAAACTTCCACACCCGTTTTTTTAATGCTTCTCTTATATAACTCTGTATTGTCTGAAGTTATATAAGTATCCTTAAAATGGATGCTTGCTCAATACTCATGGTCAAAGCTGCATGCTTTTTATTGGTTGAAATTTAGCATGTGATGCATATCAACCAATCAATGTTATAGATGTCAGAGCCTGAGAACGAGTTCATACTCAAGAACGAAGTATGAGCTGGGATCTCTGTATCAGGTACAGGTAAGTTTGTGAGTTAATTTGAAGTCATTTAGAGGTAAAAGACTTAATTAGAGTAAGATTGAAAAAAACAAGTCAGAAACAGACTGAATATTTCAACAGAAATTATGTGGTGTAATGGATACTGTGTCCACCTTGTGTTCAGGAGGATGCAGGTTCGAGCCCCGAAGGGAGCCTTCTTTCTCCTGATCTTAATTGACACCATGTACAGGTTCTAACCAGGAAACAAACTTGAAACTGTATCTACAAGCCATAGGCTTTCAACATGATCCAGCTAAAATAAATAAGTTCAAACTAACTAAAATTATGTTGAATGCAACAAAATGCATACAGAGGCATACTTTGAATTTAGAACTAATGTTTATCATCACTTATATAGTAGGCATTCAATTCCTTGAAAAAAAGTTGTGAAATACTGATTTATTTTGTAATTTCTATATAATGAAGCCCTGAGTTCAGTATAATAAACTGGCAAGTACATTTTCTATGCTTTTATTATTAGTATTATATAGCATGAGATTAAATTTATTGATCGATTAATTGACTTGGGTTGGGTTTAACGGCACCATTGAGATTAAAGATATTATCTAAAACTGTTTTTATTACAGGGAACAGATTCAGGGCCAGAGTTGGCTGCACTAAGGGGTCTGATGAATGACAAAGAATCCATGTGTAGCTACTGTGCCAGTAAACTTGACAGACACATTGGTAGGTACTATAACATGGGAAGGCATTAATTAACAGATTTGAAATTCAAATATTTGATCAGTCAGGTATTCAAATAAATAAAGTCTATGGAGGCAGCTTTTCTGAACTGGACTGATAAAGTCCATTTACCAATTCAGCATATTACTGAATACATCATGTCCATTCCTCGTTATATCCATTATCGAGCCTGTAAATCTTTGTTCTTGTTCAAACTTATTAACTTGTTAACCCTTAGCCTGCTGAAAAAATTGTTGTCTGCCTGATTTTTAAATTCATTGGATTTGCCCAATATTTGGAGAAACAATTGGCGGAGTGTCAAACAGCTTGGATCTGGATTAAACACAGAGTTATGCGGCATCTAATCTGGATCCAAACTGTTTGCATATACTGTCATGGTCATGCTTAGCAGGCTATGGGTTAAATATCTTTGTCTTATTTATTTGTCAATATTCAAATAATTTCAAGTATTTGAATATATGTTAACAATCCAAATGTTCAAATAATGGTTGCCAGTTCTAGTTTCACTGTACATGTTTCATAATAAGTGTGGCTGAATTCTAGCTCAGTTACCTCATTTTAAACAGCTTTTCAGACACGAGATATTTTTCTTTCAAACACTTAATTTGTTACGCTATCAGCTTTAACAGAAAATAATCATTATGACAATAAATGGTGTAGAATGTGACCAAACTAGACCAGGCCATATGGTCTGCTTCATGTAGCGTGCAGCTGTTGTAGTCATGATTGCAAATTTCTTTGTGACTGTCTAAATGATAATGTAAGGGAAAAGTGAGGCTGCTTTTAAGCAATAGATAATATCTTATTTTTTTCTTACTGGAATATGAAAAACATTTAGACAAAGCAGTTTAAAATACATTTAAAGGACTTCGTTTTTAACAATAAAAAAAGTAAATGTTTTAAAAAAAAACCTGATGAAATATAAAACAATATCCTTAAACTTACAACTTATTTTTAGACTACTGTTAGTATGTAAACTATTGCTGACAGCTTGCAGATATGAACTCCTTCTTCTAGAGTCAATGTATATAAGGTTTGAAATGTTGTCATGATGGAACAGGGAATTGTGAGTTTGCATGAGTGACATCAAACAGATATGATTGACCAAACTTTTGTTTCAGTGTGACAAAGTCTTTTGTAAATTCATATTGTTTATTCATGTGACCTTTGCATGAGGTCATGTGATATCTATAATGTTCTAATTGCAACATGAAAGAAAGTTTTCATCAGGAAGTCTTTGAGACAGTTTCAGTAGAGATGTTAATATTTTCACTTGTATGCCATTACAGAGAGTATACAAGCAGAAATGCTGAGGCAGCATCTGGAGAATGAGGATGAAATACTGGTAGCCATTGCTGGTATTAAACAGGTATGTTTCCCTTCACATTTACCATGTGTCAAAAACTGGTAGCCATTGCTGGTATTAAACAGGTACGTTTCTTTTCACATTAACCATGTGTCAAATACTGGTAGCCATTGCTGGTATTAAACAGGTACGTTTCCCTTCACATTTACCATGTGACAAATACTGGTAGCCATTGCTGGTATTAAACAGGTACGTTTCCCTTCACATTTACCATGTGTCAAATACTGGTAGCCATAGCTGGTATTAAACAGGTATGTTTCCCTTCACATTTTACCATGTGTCAAATACTGGTAGCCATAGCTGGTATTAAACAGGTAGGTTTTCCTTCACATTTACCATGTGTCAAATACTGGTAGCCATAGCTGGTATTAAACAGGTAGGTTTTCCTTCACATTTACCATGTGACAATTTAGCTTGCCAATTGAAAAGAAGAAGAGCACACTGTTATATTTCTTTAAAAATAGCAGGTATCTCTTGATAGAAATTTCATACATCTGTTATGATTTGGTCTGTTTTCATTCTGAATTTGAATTTATAGAACAACTTACAATTTACTTACACTAATACAAATAGACTGGTTCATCTGGACAACTAAGGGAGTCTTATACTAAAGTTTAACTGTACCAGGGATTGATGTTGAAATTCATTCTGGAGTATGGACTCATTCTGCAATACTTTGAAATCCATGGCTGTGATTGGCTGCAATAAATCACATGTTAAAATGCTTGAAAAATTGAGCATGAGAATAAGTCCATTCAGAGGAAAGATCTCCACTTTTGGACCAAGATAAGATGCTAATGATAATGTTAAGCTTGTTGACTTAAGAATACAGAACATACATTCTGTCTGAAACTTGGACCATTTCCAAGATAATGGAAGGTTAAAAATTAATAATAATAACATAAACAACAACTTTATTTATAGTGGATTACATATGGAACAAGACCAATGTTCAATATGGTCTACATTTTCAATATGGTCCAATATGGTTTGGAGCAGTTACTGATTCCCATGTTTGATTTTTTCATGTATTTATTGATCCAAGTATATCATGTGACACATTGTAACCAATCACAGTCACTGATTTCTGAGATGAGCTCAAAAAAGTTTTATAATCCCAGACTTTTATCAAAACTTAATGTAAAAATTTAAACTGACTAAAAAGTACAATTATACAGATCTAAATCAGTTCCTTACATAAATATAGAAGCTGTATAGAATATTGAGCAAGAACTTTTACATAAATATAGAAGCAGTCTAGAATATTGAGCAAGAACTTTTACATAAATATAGAAGCGGTCTTAAGTATTGCACCAGAAGTCTCAGATATTCAGCCATCTTTCTTCTGACACAGATTGATTTTTAGCAGCAGTGAGTCTATAAATTAAAGAAGAAATCTATATCCTAAAGTCTGATTCTTCCAGTAGAAAGAATTACTTAGCTACAATACCCATCAATGTTTATTGATACTTAACACTTCAATGGGTTCTTCCATGATAATACAATGAAACATAGGGAAAGAAATAAAAGGAGAAACTCTATATTGATAGGTGAGAGATGTACTGAATGGAACGCTACGCTTCACACAGAACCTACTGGATGAAGATGAAATAAGCATTAATTACAACCATTATAAGATGGATACAACAGCCAGCTCTCCCGAAACACAAGAACCTCTGGAAAATCTAGACTCTGTGACGGCAGATGCATACAGTGGTAAAAATGTTACATCTGAGAAAAGAAAATTGTTCTATGTGAGTAGCGAGGAAAATTCAGAAAACATGGATTCCCCTAGCGATCCATTGGAGTCTGGTGCTATAAACTCAAATATTACTTTCAAACTTCCACGGGACTTGGAGATGGATGATATTAAAAATAACGGAAATGCCAAACCTTCCAAAAGCAAAAAAAGTGTGTTCAGATCCTACGGCCCTGACGAGTGCGAATCTGAGTTTTCACAGTCTCTGAGTCCAGAGAGTCCCATAACAGACAAGAGTACAGACTCGGACCTGGAGGATAGCCCAAATCCATTGTATCAGATGAGACGCACATATTATGAAATTTCGTAGTTCCGATCTGTTGGAGATTTATAAACTATCCAATGGTCCTTTATGGTACTATTATATACGTGAAACCTTTAGTATACAATAGTATTTACTATATGACTCTTATAAGTTACATCTATAGATATATATTGTGATATTTAAAAGTGTTCTTGTTTTCTTCTTTGTTGAATTTAAGATAAATTTATTTTGAACTGGTCATTGACTGTGTTAGCTAAAACTGCCATTAGTATCGTTCAATAGTTTGTTCATTTTTTGATGTTACAATTTTTTCTAGGGATGTTACAGGTTACAGAAATAGTAACTGGTTAATCGGAAACTGTAACTGAACAGTTAACTGGTTAATCAGTTAACCTGTAACATCCCTAATTTTTTCAAAGAAAATTCACTGATACAGTGAGTTACCTATCCTTTCTATTGAAATACAGTTACCCTGTTGTTGACAACTTGAGAGAAATTTACCATCAGTGTAGGCTTAAACTTATTTGTTTTAGCTCGATTATATTAAAAGCCTATGGCTTGTAGAAACACTCACCAGTCTGTTTCCTAGTTAGAACCAGTACTTGGTTTCAAATGAAGGTCATTAGAAAGACACCCTTTGAGGCTCAAACCTGCAACATCTTGACTGTAAGGGTGGGGGGGGACACCATATCCACTACACCACTGTGCCTGTAGTCTGAGAAAAGATGCTGTCATGCACAGTATCTGTTCTAATCCTGCTGTGTTTATCATCAAACAAAACCAATGTTTGCAAAATGATGAATATATAAAATTCTAACATGACTCATGATTTCCTCCCTTCAAACAAAGAAGAAATGTTACATTGTTTATTTAGCAATAAACAATATTTGATACAAGGACTGTAGTAAAAGCTTATGACATCATTTTTGCCGACAAATTACGGCTATTTCTTAAGAAGAGCAGTGTCCCTTACTATGCACATGAATCCAGTTCAGTGACATTATATGTAAAAACTACTATATCCATCCTTTATCCATCTCTGTTATTTTGATGGGCAGTAATTAACCACAAAGGCCAAACTCCTAATCATCGTTTATCCAATAAGCAATACTTGGATGAATATTTTTTCTTAAATCATTGTCAGTTATGATAATTTCCGAGGATAGATAAAGTTAATAGCAAATGTCTACAAAAGGTCAATAGTAACTGTTGCCAGGCAACAGGGTGAGTGTATCAAAACATACATCAGGTTAATCTGACTTTATGGTGCATTAGGGCTTTTTGTTTTGTCGTCGCTATAGCTTGACATGATGGGATTTAGAGATATTTTGCTACAAATATTTCCTAAAAGTAGGACAATGGTTCATGCGCAGTCTTTACCTGTAGCCTTAAGGTCAAGGTCACTGTTGTTAGTTATAGATTCTGACTACGTAAACCAGGTTTAATGGCATTATTCCGTTTTTTTATCTAGAATAATTTTTGTAGATACAAGTGGAAGAAAGAACTTAATTTTTCAGTTTAGATACTTTTTTTTTGGTAAATGTATTCTATTTAAATAGTTTTAATAAAAAACTAAGTGTGAACTTGCTTTGTGATATTATAGATATGCTTATATTTTTGTGAATGCTCATTTCCACATTTATGCCACCATGTATTTTGGGTGTGTCAAAGAATGAATGACTGATAATTCAGTGTTTGACTCTGTCAACTGCGCTTCTCGTATGTGTGATACTATCTTTGACCATTCACTCAGAATTTTTTAAGTTTGATGCTTGTTTTTCGAATATACTGAAAATTCTAGACATTTTCGGGATTGTATTAGAAGACTCAAATACTTCTGTTACAAGCTTTAATAAAGTAGTCCGGTATGATATTTGACCTTGAAGAACATGCAAACAGCTTGGATCCAGATCAGATGCCAAATAACTCGGTGTCTAACCCGGATCAAAGCTGTTTGACACTATGCCAATTGTTTCTCCAAATATTGGGTAAATCCGATAAATTTTAATATCCAGGCAGACAACACTTTAAGCAGACGAAAATATTTTGCAGCATGTGAAGAGTTAACTGAATGCTGCAGAAGCAACATTAAAATAAAAACTTATTTAGTTTAATTAAATATATTTTACTTCTCCAATATTTCACAAATAACACTACATGTAACATACAAGTGTAACAAGAAAGGATTGGAAAGACAGCTTATAACATGGAAATACAAATATAAAGATGTTTTAGGTTTTCTAAATACTTTTTTTTTGCAATAATCTTGAAGCACATGTAAATGTTTTTAGTTTTGCATAATAGTGAAACTGTTACTATAATAGTTATCTCTTAAAAGTAAAAGTTTACTTTATAGTATTGTAGCATTATATTGTCAGGTTGTGATTATTAAGTTTTCCAACTTTGAAAGAGATTATAACAGAACCTAGTAGGTGTTTTTTTCTGAATCCTTTGTTTGTTGTTATTTAATCTTATGTGTGTAGTATATGTATATTTATTTGTTATAACCTTTCTGTTTCTGAACCAGGCTGTGAGTTTCAAAATATAGGCCAGTTAGTTATTTTCATTTTGCTCATCATAATATGTTCAATACCCTGGGAAACCATGTGTGAAATGTTTATTTCTCTTTGACCTGATTATTTGTAGGTTCCTCCCCTAGACTAGGGACTTTTTGTAGGCCTTAATCTGTTTCCCTTTTTTATCTGACTGTAGACCTGTGTAAACTTCATCATTAAGTTGACCAATTTTACTACTAAAAACATCTGAAACAGCAAATTACATTTGAAACTTCCCATTTTGTAAATTGTCAAAACTTATAAGAGTTTAGTCCCTTTATCTAAATCACACATATTTCACTAGACTTCAACATTTTTTGGCCTTGAATCACTGCTGATTTGACCATTTGCCTTGAAGACAATTATACTGTAAATCCCTTTATAAATCAGACACTCCTGACCATCTTATTGACCCCTGTTACTATTTTACCCCTTTCCGTTTAGAAATTCTCATACTGTCAATAAACCAGACCCCTTAGATTTTAGACAAAAACTCTCGAACACCTTCCATATTGACTCTGTGACATACTCTTTAGACCCCACCATCTTAGATATTTCTAGAACCCTCTTTGGAGAAAACTGATATGATGAGAAAAACTGAAGCATTTAAAAACATTTAAGAAGTTCTCCCTATTTATGTCAGCCTACAAATTTTATGTTGTATAATTAGAGCTTCAAACCATTGTTAATCTTTACTCCAAGTTTATTATATTAATTTATTTGTTGAATATTTCTGTATATATGGATGAAATACTGCTACAAAGGCAATTTTAGTGCAATATGTTATTTTGTAATGATCACTGCTTTGTATCTGATTATTGTTCATACAACAGCTTAACTTGAGTTTTGCCACTACCTGGTTGGGCATTGTCGTACAGACATTATACACCATCATGTTAACCTTTTGCTTACTGTACATTGTTGTTTTTTTTTTAAATTGTCTCTGTGGGAACATGATGCAGTTCCATTAACCTTCTGTTGAAATATTTAGCAGATATGGCTCTCAGAATAACAATCAGTGCTGGCAATGACGTGGATAATTTGTTCAGGCTGGTATCAAAGTTTAACCCCTTCACTGCCGGAAGTAATACCGTGCATGCACAATATTTCGTCTGCCCTTTTTATAACTTCACAGATTCCCTAAATTTTTGGCAAAGCAATTAGCTGAGTGTCAAACAGCTTGATTCCGGATGAGACACGGAGTGCTGTTTGCAAATGACTCAAAACTTTGGGTGAGGCAGTGAAAGGTTTAAATCAGTAGATAACTGTACCATTTTAAACAGCTTGTGATTTGTTGATCCATTATCTGATTGTATACCTGATTCTAGTGGCATAGTAACTACAGATCGAGGGATCATGTTAACAAACCAACATAGCTCCTGAAAGATTTTCCACCACTGCCACTGTATGTCACTCGTCTCATGTCTCTGTTTGAAGTGGAAAGTAAAATGGTTATTGTCAAATTTCTGAATACTGGTTTGTTCTGTTTAAAAAGCCAGGCTAAAGTGACCAGCAGGGACTCAATCCCTCGTGTATCAGTGCTAATTATACTGGGCATGTAAATAACCAGACAGTTCTACAAACTAATTTTCAACATCCATTTCACACTCTCTTGGATGTCAATAAAGTAAAGTTGATGAACAAGTAAAAAAATATTTATAAATTATCAATAGTATGGACTATGACTCTGTCTTAAAGTGTAGATTTTTCATAATTGATATTTGCAAACAATTTAAGAAAGTAATGGTACCGGTATGTTGCTTTCTGTAATATGGTTATATTATATTAGCAGGCAGTTGAAACCATACCAATGAGTTTTACTGCACAAGTTTTTCTTCATCTTATTAATTCTTGTTTTGCACTAGTCAGAAAACTTTAAGTGTTCTATATGAACATGTGTTGATTATCTGTGTTACTTAGTCCTGGTACTACCCAGGAGTCATAGGGAGTAACTTTAATAAAAATTAGTCATACGGTTAATGTGTTTGCTTGATTCAATCAGGAAGTTATAAATAATTTCATACAGTTTGTTAATTGTTAATTGTGTTCACTTTTGAACTTGAAAATCATACAAGATAAATGATATGTAATTTTGTTTTCCAAAATAGGATTTTATACATCATTTGACATAATGATTCACCATGACATTCAGGCCTAGACATTATAGCAGATCATGACCTGTTTACAAACATAATTTATATGCAGACACTAGATTCAAGGCGTTTTGAAACTCTGTATTATCTCTACTGACTGATCTGTTCATGTCCATTTGTTTGTTTATTTGGGTTTTAAGTAACACCGACTCACTACAGGTCATATGGAGACTTTTCCAGCTTAGAGAGACTGAACTCACGATCTATATTTGGTTAAAAAATTTCAGAAGTTTCAGAACATTTGCCATAGTTTGTAAATATGAAAAAAAGAATGCAAGAGGTTTCAGGATTAAACTCTTTACAGTTATTGTGAATTTCTCACATACATGTAAAGTCACTGAAACCACAATAAAAACATCTACACCATGACTAACGGTAAAATTACTGTGAGTGGCTTTAGTAATTATTACTACAAGTATCATTTCCAATCATAGCGCATCCATGTTTCCTGAATATATCTCAACATTTGCCTATCCGATACCCTAGGCCATATTTGGAGTGCAGTAGCTTTAATATGGTGAAGGACACATGGTGTCCCTGGATAGAACCTCTAGCCTTCCTTACTTGAAAGACTATGATACAAGCTGTGGGTTTGTACCTACAACCCACTTGGTTGAAGGGCCAAGTAATTACAAGGCAATTACCCTTACTGTGCCACATAGGCCCTGAACATTGTGAAAATGACATTTTCGTACTAAATGTAGTCTTTAAATTAAACTTTAATGTAATTTTACATTTTTTACTTGGTGTTAGCTTTATTTCCTTGTTTGATCAGCTGTTTCTTTATGTTAATGTTTATATTACATATTTACAGTTATTATAGGAAAATAAAATTGGTTCCACCGTCAAAAATTTGATTTAGAAAAAACAAATTAATGTTATAAATCTGAAGTGGTAAGCAAGTCTGTGTCAGATTTCAGTAACTGTGAACAATATATATGACCATTCCTAGGATATTCCTTTAGATAAAGTGTCAGTAAGTATGTGTAACTATTTGTAAGGCTTAGGGTAATTATATCATTTTTGGTATGTGTATGCCATGAAAAGGATCACTGTTGCCCTTTGCAAGGTTACAGTGAACTTATTTATAGAAAGGTTTCACTATTCATGAAAAAAGGTGATGATAAATTCAGTATCTGCAGCTCAGTAT
>JAULCC010654744.1:287-12356 GCA_032358795.1 Nuttallia obscurata | reverse complement strand
TTATAGAGGTTATTGTAGACAATGTTGTAGAGGTTGTTATAGAGGTTATTGTAGACAATGTTGTAGAGGTTGTTATATAGGTTATTGTAGACATTGTTGTAGAGGTTGTTATATAGGTTATTGTAGACAATGTTGTGGAGGTTGTTTTAGAGGTTATTGTAGACAATGTTGTAGAGGTTGTTATAGAGGTCATTGTAGACATTGTTGTAGAGGTTGTTATAGAGGTTATTGTAGACAATGTTGTAGAGGTTGTTATAGAGGTTATTGTAGACAATGTTGTAGAGGTTGTTATAGAGGTAGCGTATAGGTTGTTTTAAAATTGTTATAGACATTGTTGTAGAGGTTGTTATAGAGGTTATTGTAGACAATGTTGTAGAGGGAGTTTAATGATTGTTGAACACGTCGTTGTAGAAATTGTTCTAGATGTAGTTTAGAGGTTGTTGTAGAAGTTGTTGTCGAGGTTAATTGAAGTTGTAGAGGTTGTTGTAGAAGCTACATATTTGTTAGTACACTTACTTTTTTTGACTCAACTTACATTATAGGCTCGGACTACAAACAAGCAATCAGAAAGAGTGTTACATCGGGCATTTATTCACATAATGGCTGCCGCCACGGAAATACGAGAATACAGTATGTGTGTGATAACTTTATCATATTTAAGTGACTGTAAAATACATAAATCTTTTAGTAAAATACACATACTTTGAGCCTCCAATATTTAAAATAGGTTTACTTTTGTTGATTAAAATATGTTTAACTAAGTTTGGATGTAACGAGCGTTTTGACTGGATAAGGCTAAACCCATTCATAGAAATGTAAGTGCACCTACACATTTGTAAATTTAGCAGCTGAACTTATAATTCATAAGCGCAGTTATAATTTTATTTGTAAGTGCACTTACAATTTTGAAGGTGGACCTACAAAATATGTAAGAGCACCTATAAAATGTGAGCGCATCTATAAAATTTGAAAGTGCACTTACAAATATGCAGCTGGCTAGGTAGACTTTTGACCCAAACGGTACGCCGTATGTAGAAGTTGTTGAAGACATTGTTGTTAAGGTTGCTGTAGATGCTGTTGTTTATGTTGTTGTAGATGTTGTTGTTCAGAAATTTAGAAAAATCTCATAAATTGTTGTACACTACAGTTTTTACTATGCGTCAACATCCACATTTAGGGTGATTATATCGGGATAATTGAGCATTTTAAACCCCAAAAATTTAAACCCAAAAAATTTCTAGTATTGTGGGACTGCAGTGATATTATGTGAGTCTTTCTGAACAACATTCTCACTAATCGAAGTAGGGGAATTACTAAACGGAGGGCCGTTGTAACAGGCTTACCCTGTAATTTAAAAAAAAAATTGACAACAGGTCACAAAGGTTTAAATGGCTTTCTTTGCACTCGACACATAAAAAATCCGCTTTATACACAATTCAGAGTTTCGTGTAGCAAGCGCAAGTTTATACAGCGCAAAGGTCAAGCAAAGCAAGGAAAAAGGTAAAACTTTTTAAACAATCTTCAGCTTCAAATATAAATATGTTTTAAAAGCACATTAACATTCAGGTTGACACTATCATAGAAGGGAAACCCGTGGGCTGATTGGAATTCTTATCTCCCAGGTGTGAGCGCTTTCGTTTTCACAGATACAGTATGAGCTGACAACTCGACAACCCAATCAGCTGAAAACATTTTATGTACTTGTCATATGCGATAAAAAGTGACGATTCTCTGAGAAGGGAAGGACGATTCGTAAATGTGTTTTCCCCAAAACATTGATCGGATATATCGTTTATGAATGTCAGATTCTTTGCTCATATTCTCTATGTGTTAGTATTTTAGAAATATTAAAATGTTGTAAAAGACATCGTATAAAACAGTATTCTGCTTGTATTAAGAACTACTAGGCTATACAATTTTCTGAGACATGACTCTCTCTCAAGCTCAAGCTTTCATATATTTCATAAATTTCATTGGCCGAAATGTATAATTTATGTATTATTACATATGTCTATGTATTTCTGAGAATGAGCATCATAGCATGTTTCTATGCTCCAGAAATGTTTTTACCTCGACACAGGATGTACCATACAATATTTACTATCGCACTACTTCAGAGTATAACCCTTTGCTTGTACAATTAATAAATCAATATTTATTTGGTAATATCCACACAAATTATGTATTTCGCCATGCCCGGGTAGCTAACAGGTAGAGCCTGCGCGGGAGGCTCCGGGTTCGATCCCATGCCGGGACAAAACAAATACTTTGAAATCAGATATCCCTCTTTGGCGCTTTGGAATTAGATTTAGCATAATCACTGGATTGTCGATGTCAGGATAAAGTAACCGGCCGGATATCAGCCCCACAACCCCACAAACCCCCACATACACGAGTACAATGCTTTATACTTGGCACATAAAAGAACCAGAGAATATTACAGAAGTGTTCTCTGTCTCCGCTTCCCTCTCTCTGGGACCTCCATTACCACTGGATGTCAGAGATTGACATAAATGAATAATAATAATAATAATAATAATACAAATAGATCTGGCTCAGACGAATCGTTTTAACAATATAAACATTTATACAAAGTTATTTACATATATTATGTATGGCAAAAAAAAAAGAGCAGCTCGTAGGAAAAATGTTTTCTAGAAACAGTAATATATTCTAACTGTTTTACTAATAACTTGAAAGTGTTGCATACCAGACATACCAAAAATAAAAATAAATTTTAAATTCTACTGAAACAACGTAGTGAATGATATTGTACGCAAAACAGACTTGTTAAACAAGGAAAAATGTGTATCTTTTGTCAATATGGCCTTTCTTTAACACGTGTCTCTCACCGATAATCATAATACAGCTATCCATATATAATACTGCATGGACATTTGAGAACAAGTATATTGTTACTTATAAACCGGCCCACGTGTACAGTGCTATTGAGGTTTCTAAATTTCAGCATTTCTTCTTTGTATTATAGAATATTCCCTCCACAGAATCAAAATACTTAAAGCACTGCTGGAATGTATTTAAGAGAGATAAAAGTTGGATGAAACTGATGTTAACGACAATTTAAGCCCGCCATTCTTCAGGTTGGGCCCGGCTTTCATTTACATAATACTTCGGCGGTGGGGACACGGTAAAGTATATGATTTAGGCCAAGCCTTAAAGGATGATTAGTAGGAATATATGAACTCGTGTTTACTATGATACCATTTGCAAACATCAATTATCTTAAACAATGTAGGAGATAATTTTTTTTAATTATTGGTCTATACTCATAGTTTTTTTTATACTTTCCATATTAAATTCTAGTGTTTGTATTAATAACGACTGCCCTATGACGAGAACAAATATGTTAGAAGGATCTCTAACTATTCATTAAAATCATTTATAAACGTCTATGATGTAATGGCTAAAAATATTGTGAGGTGTGATTTGAATGGTTCCCGACCCACTTAAACCAATGATGGGGAATATAAATTATAGATACACACAAAAAAAGTATCAAATGGTATATACATTTTTCTTGAGCGGAATCTTTAGAAATATGACACACTGTATACACATGCATGTCTATGTAGTCTTTTATTCTAAAATATTCATTTTCCTTTTGTATGAAGTAATTTAAGGGTCATACTGTGTCAGAAAAACTATTTCCCGAGACTTTAAATTCAGCGGATTAACGAAAACTTTCAAAGCCATGAACCCACAACACCGCGGCGTTTAATAGCTAACAGTATGCACAAAAACCAAAACAAGTCACACTTTTATTTTTTATCCATTAACATTTTTCAAGATCTAAGCGATCTTGTATGTACCAGTTGAGAATCAATAAATGACATACAAAGGGCCTTTACTCCATTTTAGTGTACTCGGAGCCGATTGAAACTGGACCAATACCAGCAGTTTTAATCAGGAAACAAATGATTAAATGTAGAAACGGCCAAATAAATGTTACAGATCTTATGCCATACTCGATCACATTTTGATAATTACTCGAACATGCAACCTAAAACAATACCAGGTCAATATATACCAGGCAGGCACGAAGGCCAAACATCGATATACCGAGTCGTTATATCAAAGAACCACGAAGGCCAACATCCATATACCGAGTCGTTGTAACAGGAAACCAGGAAGGCCTAACATCCATATACCGAGTCGTTATAACTGGGAACCACGAAGGCAAACATCCATTTACCGAGTCGTTATAACTGGGAATCACGAAGGCCAAACATCCATATACCGGGTCGTTATAACAGGGAATCCCGAAGGCCAAACATCCATATACCGGATCGTAATAACAGGGTACCACGAAGGCCAAACATCCATATACCGAGTCGTTGTAACAGGGAACCACGAAGGCCAAACATCCATATACCGGGTCGTTATAACAGGGAACCACGAAGGCAAAACATTCATATATCGCGTCGTTATAACAGGGAATCCCGAAGGCCAAACATCCATATACCAGATCGTAAAAACAGGGAACCACGTAGGCCAAACATCCATATGCTGAGTCGTTATAACAGGCAATCACGAAGGCCAAACATCCATATACCGGGTCGTTATAACAGGGAACCATGAAGGCCAAACATCAAAATACCGAGTCGTTATAACAGGAGAAAACAAGGGCCAAACATCAAGATACCGGGTCGTTATAACAGGGAACCACGAAGGCTAAACATCCATAAACCAAGTCGTTATAACAGGGAACCACTTAGCCCAAACTTCAAGATACCGGGTCGTTATAACACGGAACCACGAAGGCCAAACATTCATATACCGAGTCGTTGTAACAGGGAACCACGAAGGCCATACATCAAGATACCGGGTCGTTATAACAGAAAACCACGAAGGCCAAACATCCATATTCCGGGTCGTTAATACAGGGAACCAAGAAGGCCAAACATCCATATACCGAGTCGTTATAACAGGGAACCAAGAAGGCCAAACATCCATATTCCGGGTCGTTAATACAGTTAACCAAGAAGGCCAAACATCCATATACCGGATCGTTATAACAGGGAACCACGAAGGCCAAACATCCATATACCGAGTCGTTATAACAGGGAACCAAGAAGGCCAAACATCCATATACCGGATCGTAATAACAGGGAACCACAAACGCCAAACATCCATATACCGAGTCGTTTGTACAGAAAACCACGAAGGCCAAACATCCATAAACCAAGTCGTTATAACAGGGAACCACGAAGTCCAAGCATCCATATACCGGGTCGATAAAACAGGGAATCACGAAGGCCAAACATCAAGATACCGGGTCGTTATAACAGAAAACCACGAAGGCCAAACATCAATAATATCGAGTGATTATAACAGGGGACCACGAAGGCCAAACATCCATAATACCGAGTGACTATAACAGAGAACCACGAGGGCCAAACATTCATATACCGAGTCGTTATAACAGGGAACCACGAATGCCAAACATCAAGATTCCGGCTCGTTATAACAGAAAACCACGAAGGCCAAACATCCATATTCCGCGTCGTTAATACAGGGAACCATGAAGGCAAAACAGCTATATACCGAGTCGTTATAACAGGGAATCACGAAGGCCAAACATCCATATGCAGGGTTGTTATAACAGGCAACTACGAAGGCCAAACATCGATATACCGAGTCGTTATAACAGGGAACCACGAAGGCAAAACATCCATATACCGGGTCGTTATAACAGGAAACCACGAAGGCCAAACATCCATATACCGGGTCGTTATAACAGGAAACCACGAAGGCCAAACATCCATATACCGGGTCGTTATAACAGGGAATCACGAAGGCCAAACATCAAGAAGCCGGGTCGTTATAACAGAGAACCACAAAGGCCAAATATCCATATTCCAGGTTAATATAACAGGAAACTACGAAGGAGGCCAAACATCCTTATACCGGGTCGTTATAACACGGAACCACAAAGGCCAAACATCCATATACAGAGTCGTTATAACAGGGAACCACGAAGGTCAAACATCCATATACCAGGTTGTTATAACAGGAAACCACGAAGGAGGCCAAACATCCTTATACCGGGTCGTTTTAACAGGGAACCACAAAGGCCAAACATCCATATACCGAGTCGTTATAACAGAAAAACGAAGGCCAAACATCAATATACCGGGTCCTTATAACAGAGAACCAGGAAGGCCAAACAGCCATATACCGAGTCGTTATAACAGGGAACCACGAAGGCCAAACATTAAGATACCGGGTCGTTATAACAGGGAACCACGAAGGCCAATCATCCAGATAGTAGACATAGTGCATCAACACTCACTTATTTGAAGAAAAAACCTTATCTAGTTTAAAATTGTATATGTTCCATATGTGGGAAAGACAATATGTAGAATGTTTTCCGGTTCCCAGTTCTTATCAAAGTAGATGTTCATTACTTTAGAACATGAGGCATCTTGATGGAATCGAACTGGGAACCATTAAGCTGATAACAAATTCGACGCTCTGACCACAAGTATATACGGATTTTTTCCTGATGTAGTTAGCGACCTTCAGCACGAAACTGGACCAATTTACAAAATGTTTCCCTTCGGTTTTCAAATAAGTAAATTTAATATGCAGCAAGATAACACCCCCTGAAAATGGTAGACGTGAGTTCCTATTACCTTGGAAAAGAGGCTAGAACAAGAACAGCGTATACAAACACGCCCGTCCTTAACGCTGAACGTCGTGAAATCTTGTTGACTCTGGATTTACATTGCTTATTCATGTAATCATAACTGACGGATGAACAAATACGAGGAACATGTTCCTATCACACCGAGGTGGATATCGTGTTCCTGTGACACTAAGCCCGCACAAACCCAAATGACCCTCTCGGGCTTCCGTGGGGTTTATGATTCATATTTAAGGAATGATATTCAATTCTTCGGTAAACAACAAATGTAGATACGATATCTTCAACAAGTGCTTGAGTTTGTTAAAAACTTGATATATTGGTTATGTTGAAATATAAGTGGCCATAAATCATCTAGCCATCTGTTGGACCGCTTGATTTGCACGATGGAAGTTTTTTTATGGAATATGTTCTTAGTTTCGTTCTAGATATTTGTGTATTTGTTTTAACTGATGTCATTTGTAATGAAATTAGTGATGAAGTGATTAAAATATACAGATAATTTCCTTAACACATTTAGTTGAAGTTGTTTTGAATTAACTGAAATGATTATTGTTAGAGACCTAAGCAGTATGTAGACATTGACCAACATACTTATTACATCTTTAGATGAATAACATTTGGACGTAATTGGAAAGTAATACATTATTACATTCTTATTTTTAAACAAACTATAATTTCCCAGTTGATAATGCTTTAAAAAAGTGTATAAGTTCTATTTTCTTCTACTTCTACAATTATTGATTCTTTTTCTACTATTGCCACAACTACAATTACAACTTATGTTACTACTACTAGTACTGCTACAAATACTACTACTACAACTACTACTACTATAACTACTGCAACTACTACTACTACTACTACTACAACTACTACTACTACTACTTTTACTACTAAAACTACTACTACACCTTTTACTGCTACCAATACTGCTACTACTACTTCTACTACTACTATTACTACTACAACTATTACTACTACAACTACTACAACTGCTACCACTTCTTCTATTACTACTTCTACTTCTACTGCTACCACCACCACTTCTACTTCGACTGCTACCACCACAACTACTACTTCTACTACTACTACTACCACAACCACTACTTCTACTACTACTACTACTTCTACTGCTACCACTACAACTACTTCTTCTACAACTACAACTACTACTACCAATACTTCTTCTACTACTACTACTACTACTACTACAACTACTACTACTACTTTTACTGCTACCACTACTACTTCTACTTCTACAACTACAACTACTACTACCAATACTACTACTACAACTACAACTTCTTCTATTGCTACCACTACTGCTACTACTACTAATAATAATACTACTTCTACAACTACCACCACCACAACTACTACTACGACTACTTCTTCTGCTTATAATAAAAATACTACTTCTTCTGCTACCACAACCACTATAACTTCTACTACTACTACTACTTCTTCTGCTTCCACTTCTGCAACTACTACTACTACTACTACTTCTACTACTTCTATTACTACTACTACTACTGCTACCACTACTTCTACTACTACTACTTCTTCTTCCACTACTACTACTACTTCTTCTACTTCTACTTTTACTACTACAACTACTACTACTACTTCTTCTACTTCTACTTTTACTACTACAACTACTACTACTACTTTAACTGCTACCACTTCTACTACTACTACTTCCACTACTACCTCTTCTACTACTCCTTTTACTACAACAACTACTATTACTACTTTTACTGCTACAACTACTCCTACTACTTCTACTACCACTACTACTTCTACTTCTACTGCAACCACTACTGATACTACTTATAATAATAATACTACTTCTTCTGCTACCACAACCACTACTACTTCTACTACTACTACTACTTCTTCTGCTTCCACTTCTACTACTACTTCTTCTACTACTTCTATTACTACTACTACTACTTCTGCTGCTACTACTACTTCTATTACTACTACTACTTCTACTGCTTCTACTTCTTCTACTACTACTTCTACTACTACTACTACTACTACTACTACTACTTCCACTACTGCTACTACTACTTCTTCTACTTCTACTTTTACTACTACAACTACTACTACTACTTTTACTACTACCACTTCTACTACTACTTCCACAACTACTTCTACTACTACTCCTTTTACTACAACAACTACTATTACTATTTTTAATGCTACAACTATTACTACTACTTCTACTACCACTACTACTTCTACTTCTACTGCAACAACTACTGCTACTACTACTTCTACTACTAGTACTTCTACTACTGCCACTACTACCACTACTACTACTAGTACTACAACTACTACTATTGCCATTTATACTACTGTAATTTTTATAACAAAAATAGTTGGCGCTATTATTACATCTACTTTTGCCACTGATATTTCTACTAATAATAAACATACTTCTTCCACTAATTCTAATGATAAAATTATTGCCACTACTACTACTACTTCTACTACTAATGACAAAACTATTTTCACTAATGCTACTTTTACTTTTGCCACTTCTACTTCTACTGATTAAATTAATAATACTTTTGTCACTTATGCTACTTTTGTTTTTGCCACTACTTCTACTATTTCTGATAAAACTATAATCATATATGCTACTTTTACCTTTGCCACTACTACTACTACTAGTGATAATACTTTTGTCATTAATGTTACTTTTACTTTTGCCACTACTACTACTACTACTTCTACTTCTACTTATGATAATACTATTTTCACAAATGCTTCTTTTACTTCTGCCACTACTACTACTATTGATAATACTTTTGTCAATAATGTTACTTTTACTTTTGCCACTACTACTACTAATAATACTACTGTCACTAATGTTACTTTTACTTTTGCCACTACTTTTTCTTCTACTAATGATAACACTATTGTCACTAATGCAACTTTAACTTTTGCCACTACTACTACTACTACTTCTACTACTACTTATGATAATACTATTTTCACAAATGCTTCTTTTACTTTTGCCACTACTACTACTACTACTAATGATAACACTTTTGTCACTAATGTTACTTTTACTTTTGTCACTACTTCTACTACTAATGATAACACTATTGTCACTAATGCTACTTTTACTTTTGTCACTACTTCTACTACTAATGATAACACTATTGTCACTAATGCTACTTTTACTTTTGCCACTACTACTACTACTACTTCTACTACTACTTATGATAATACTATTTTCACAAATGCTACTTTTACTTTTGCCACTTCTACTTCTACTAATGATAACAATATTGTCACTAATGCTACTTTTACTTTTGTCACTACTTCTACTACTAATGAAAACACTATTGTCACTAATGCTACTTTTACTTTTGCCACTTCTACTTCTACTAATGATAACACTATTGTCACTAATGCTACTTTTACTTTTGTCACTACTTCTACTACTAATGATAACACTATTGTCACTAATGCTACTTTAACCTTTGCCACTACTACTACTACTACTACTACTACTTATGATAATGCTATTGTCACTAATGCTACTTTTACTTTTGCCACTTCTACTTCTACTAATGATAACACTATTGTCACTAATGCTACTTTTACTTTTGTCACTACTTCTACTACTAATGATAACACTATTGTCGTTAATGCTACTTTAACCTTTGCCACTACTACTACTACTACTACTACTTATGATAGTTCAATTGTCATTAATGCTACTTTTACTTTTGCCACTACTTCTCCTTTTTCTTATGAAAATACTTTTGTCACTAATGCTACTTTTACTTTTGTCACTACTTCTACTACTAATGATAACACTATATTCACTAATGCTACTTTAACCTTTGCCACTACCACTACTACTACTTCTTATGATAATTCAATTGTCACTTATGCTACTTTTACTTTTGCCATTACTTCTACTTATGATTAAACTATTGTCACTAACTAGTTTTTATGTTGCCAATACTTCTTTTTCTAATGAAAATACTATTGTCACTCATGCTACTTTAAGTTTCGCCACTTCTTCTACTTCTACTTCTACTTATGATAATACTATTGTCACTAATGCTAATCTTACTTTTGCCACTACTACAACCTATGATAATATTATTGTCAGTAATGCTACTTTTACTTTTGCCACCACCACCACTACTACTACTATTACTACTTTTTCTACTTTACTAATGATAGCACTATTGTCACTACTGCTACTGTTACCTTTGCCGAAACTATTTCTACTACTAATGATAATTCTATTGTCACTAATGCTTCTTTTTACTTTTGCCACTACTTCTACTTATGATAAAACTATTGTCACTGATGCAACCTTTTCTGTTGCCACTACTTCTTCTTTTACTAATGATAATACTATTGTCAATCATGCTACTTTAAGTTTCGCCACTAAATTTACTTCTACTTCTACTAACGAAAATATTATTGTCACTAATGCTACTTTTACTTTTGCCACTACTACTACTACTGCTACTACTACTTCTACTTCTTCTTCTACTAATGATAACACTATTGTCACTAATGAAACTTTTACTTTTGCCACTACTACTACTACTACTACAAATGATAATACTATTGTCACTAATGCTACTTTTAATTTTTTCACTACTACTGCTACTTCTAATGATAAAACTATTCTCACTAATGCTATTTTTAATTTTGCCACTACTACTACTACTAATGATAATTCTATTGTCACTAATGCAACTTTTACTTTTGCCGCTACTAATACTTTTACTCCTCTTACTTCTACTAACGATAATACTACTGTCACTAATGCTACTTTAACTTTTGCCTTTACTACTACTACAAATGATAAAACTAATATCACTAATGCTACTTTTACTTTAGCCATTACTAAAATTACTACTTCTACTGATAAAACTATTGTCACTAATGCTACTTTTTCTTTTGCCACTACTACTTCTACTACTACTGATAAAACTATTGTCACTTTTGCTACTTTTACCTTTTCCTCTACTACTTCTTCTATTGATAATACTATTGTCACTAATGTTACTTTTACTTTTGCCACTACTACCACTACTACTACTTCTACTTCTACTTATGATAAAAATATTTCTACTAATGCTACTTTTACTTTTGCCACTACTACTACTATTGATAATACTTTTGTCAATAATGTTACTTTTACTTTTGCCATTACTACTAATAAAAATACTACTACTGTCACTAATGTGACTTTTACTTTTGACACTTCTACTTCTACTACTTATGATAACACTACTGTCACTAATGCTACGTTAACCTTTGCCTTTACTACTACTTCTACAAATGATAAAACTAATATCACTAATGCTACTTTTACTTTAGCCATTACTAAAATTACTACTTCTACTGATAAA
>JAULCC010654743.1:0-25984 GCA_032358795.1 Nuttallia obscurata | reverse complement strand
CCAAGTTTTGTAAATGATATACGAGTTTAAAAGTAATCACTGATAAAAACCAAAATCAATTTTACAGTTGCCCTCTTTTATCAAACTATTAAAGCCACACCAAATCCGTGGTCAACTTCTATGCTGGTCTTAAAGAAGTGACCCATTAAATAAATATACATCGAACAACATCAGCAGCTCTGTACTTCTTTTTGAACCAGAGTAATGTTATGGCCAATATAGCAGTTTGTAAAGTGGAATTTTGGATTTAATTTCATCACGCTTTTAAGATTTCAAATAAATTTCATAACCAGTCCAGTCACATGTGATAGCGAGGTTTTACAGTATAACAACACAGATGCTAGTTATTTGACCACCATAACCTTTATGGATAAACATCTCATTTATATGAGATCATAGTATGGCATATGGAATTGGAAAGAAAAAGGCCTCTGATACCATGTACACACAACTGTTAAAAATCAGGATCACTATCAAATTCATAATTTTGATTTTCCTATAAAGAAATGCTTTAAGATTAAAGTACTTAATACAGGTGATCCATGTCATTTGAAGAATAAGGATTTGACCTTAGATATAATATTTCAGTATATAGCTTATGAGAAAAATACAAAATAATAGATTGATCCTGATAAAATCACGATCACTTTTAGAATCAAGATCAACCATTCCAATGCATTTTATTGAAATGCATGTATAAAACATTTTCACTTATTTAAAATATTCTATGTAGCATTCTGAGGCATTCAGTTAAAATATCTTAAATATCAGACAGCCAATTGAAAATGTGAAGAAAAAAAATATATTTGATCCTGATCCTGATTTTGAAAAGTTTTGTGAAACAAAAGATGAAAATTTATTTGTAAACCTTTCTGTAGCCAAAATGTGCAACCACATGAGTCATTCCACCTCCCAATATGTCTTCCTTGGTCCTTTATCAGACAGAACAAGTGTCCTATCGCCTGAATTCAACTTGAATATTAGACCTGTTATTTAAAGTATAAAGATAAGGCAGACATTTAATATGCAACCTTGTTTATCCCATAAAATATATATAAATATTCTGGTTCTATTTTTAAAACACACACAAGCCTCAAACATGACACTACTACAACTATTTTGCACTAACAAACATCCAGCTTTGAGCAAATACACTGGCACATTACCGACACATATATTCTGACATACACATCACATGGTTTTAATTTAATCAAGTTTATATGCTTTGTATTATATCAAAGTAATAATTTCAATAGTTTGATATTCTAAAAACAACATATATGCCAACTACAAACTAAAGTAATGTGAACAGCTAAAAAGTACTGAAATCACAGCCACTATAAGCACTTAAATCTAACTAGTGTTAGCTTCTAGATATATCAAATTTTCATTAAATGTTGTTCTTTCGTGAACAAAACCACTTATGTGTAGAATGGGGAGCTAAGAGTTTTGATACAATCCAAATCAATGTGTTTGCATTGCACACAGAAACAAAAATAACCCATATAAACTTCCATGCAATCATGGTAATAATTATGATTGACAGCCCATATCCAAGCACAAGAAGAAATAAAATGTAAACTGGGTCATTCTGCCTCTTACAGCAAATGATGAAAGCGTCAGTAAACCATGAAAACCATGAAGCTAAAAATGACGACTAAGTGCTATTTGTATTGTAGAAAAACACAGAATCACTTGACTCTAAAACTATCAATTAAATCATAATTTTGCAATGCAGAATCCATTTGATTGAAACAGGAAAATTGTATGTATGTATTATTCTGTAATTTAGTTGTATGTATATTCCATTGAATTATCTTACTGAATGATAAACAAGATATAAATATATAACATGTGACTAATAAGTTAGAAATATTTACAATGTAAAAAGTTCTAAGGTATACTTTCAAGTCCTAGTTTTAAGAGTTCTGAACTGTTTAATTTCAAACTCAAATCTGATGTGAAACAACAAATCTGTGTATCCGGCAGGAAATAAATATTGACAATGAACAAACAGATTTTGACAACACACTGAACGTTATGATCCCCACTGAGGAGTTTATCTATGGCATATAGACACACTTAATAATCCTTTTTCCTATCCACAAACACCATTGATTTAATGAAATTCGTTTTATCTATCACTCTGCCAGAGTCTTTTTTATGTTCATTCATCTGAATCATCAGCATCTGTTGAGTAATCAGAGTCATCACTGGCGTCCTGAAGCTCATTATCTTTCTCATCTTCATCATCTGAAATGTCCCATTGTGGATGGTCCTCTATTACCTTGGCTTCCTTCACGTCAAGCTGCAAAGACAGGGTTACTATGTCACTCTCTATTATGAGATCAGCATATTTACTGGCAGGATAAAATAAACCTGGCCCAGTGCTTATAAACATCTGACATTGAGTGTGAGAACATACTCAAGCATCTGATTGGTCAGTTTGAGTATCTGCTCAGATTCTGGCAATCCTATTTGCTGAATCTGAGCATATACTCAAATCTGCTTGAGATTATTCTCATACTTGACATCAAATGTTTGTACGCACTGGGTCTTATGTATGTTAGATATGCTGTCTTAATACTCTTTTGGATTCATAAACTTTTTTTAATAAACAAACAGATAAAATTCGAAGTACATATTCTGATATTTTTTTCTCTTCACGGTCATAGGATAAGTACAAGGCCATTGTAGAAGGCTTGAAAGACTTCTCCTTTATACTTTAAAGATGAATTCTTGAGGTCTAACAATTTAACATGTTTCTGCAAACAGTTCAAAGACCTGGTTTCAGAGTAAATAAAACTGACGAAAATAATATTGACATGAATAAACAAAACATTTATAATTTCTGTTTGAATATAAAACACTTACCTTTATATTATGAATCTGATCGAAGTCAAAGTAGCAATCTGACCGCAGTATGACAGAATATGTGTACATTCCTAACTTTGGTGGTGCAGAGAACTTCAAAGCAATCTGTAACAATAAAGTCAAATACTATATAGAATGATGTTTGTTTCTGTGCTTTACCCATCTTTAAAGCATTCTTCATGGTCACTGATAACCGTACAGTCATTTTTTCAACTAGTAGGAACAGATGATGGAGACAAATGACAAATATGAATAGTGTCTAAATTGCAAAAGTCACCAATCACTGGAATTGTGATTGGAATGGAATCAAATCAGCACAGAACTTTGTGCAGCTCTACAGAAATTATAATATAATAAATCACAGAAATCTTAATATAAAAATAAAAATCCAATGTTCAAAATCATTAAGATATAAGCTGATATTTTCTTTTACACATACATTGTTTGTATTAAATGGATTATTTTGTAAAAGCAATGCTAACTAAGTGATATATAGACATTCTTATATCTAAAAGAGTTACACAATGTATGTATGTTGTTAAACATGGCCAATGGCACATGTATGATGCTGATTGCCAATAAAATTCAATTGAGTTGTTACACATGAAAGTTGCTATAACTCATGTTAGGTGACAAAATATCAGCCATATCTGAACATATTGATTGAAAACCATCAGTTTTACATCTTTGCAAAAAAACAATGTCAATGCTTTTCAATAACCCATCTTTTACTGTAAACTTGTTAAAATGTACAATAAACAGAAATGATAGCATACTTATTAATGATCTACAAACAATCAGAACTACAAAGTCTACCTTTTTCCTTTTGCCGATCATAACCTCTATATAATATTCAATATATCATTTACTGAATAGTAACTGATTAAAAGTTATGGAACTTAGTAGAAGTAAAGCAACTTGTAATGGGCAAAATAGCCTAAATGTCAGCCACAAGATTGCTTTAAAGTTATAAGCCAACTGAGTAGAAATTCATGTAACAGTTTAAGTACAGAAGGGGCATAGCTATCTAAATGTTTTGTCGAGTTATGGCCCTTGTTATACATAATGCAGATGAGCATTAATTTCAAATTATAAATTAATATCTCAAATGATATCAAAGTTAAGGATGAACTTCTAAAGTAGCTTAAGAAGGCTCAGAGGATAGTTCTTAGTTTGGCTTAAATTGTTTGCAAATTTACATTCAATGGTGTATCAGTACATTAAAGTAAAACTTAGTTAGAACATTGGTTGTATAGAGGCAGTATATGGTACTACTCTCATTTTATCATACAATTATATAAATTCAGAAAGAATCACTTATACTGAAACAGTAACACTAATGATTTAATAGTTGCCTCATAATTACTGAAGGTCTTCATACCTGCTGGTGTGTTATATAAAACTCATATCAACTCACCTCTTCTTCATTTTTCAAACTGAGAATCTGTACAGGTGCAGTAACCAACATGTGATTTTTCTTGTCTGCCACATACAACCACCAGCCTTCTTGTCTCTCCTGTAATATAAAAATCGTTTGCAATTTTATAACCAAACAGTATGTCAAATTGTGACTCAATAGATAATTAATGATCTGTCTTATCCCTAGGTACTGGAACTTTACTTTGAACCTCTGACTAGATGTAAAATATAGCTGAATAGCTGAAAGCATAAAAAAAATAAGCCGGCCTACTTAAATTGGAAATATTTGTATAGTATGTGGCCAATGTGGGTATATCACACGAAGGGTGGCTTTCTTTACTTTCAGCAACAATATAACTAACTTTAACTGTAGTCAGAAATAGGTATTATATCTGAAGTAGTGGTCATTTTTGCTTAGCAGTGATTTATTTTCCCTGAATTGTAACTTTTATTTGAGTGTTTCAAGAAAAACAAAATTCATACTAAATTTCTTACAAAAGTATGACATCTGTAAAAGCTTTGACCACTTCAAGTCTGCCCTATTTGAAATTGTTTAACTATCAGAATGGTAAAACTAAATGGGTGATCAGTAGAACACTTGTGTCACCTTCTTTCACTTTGTCAGAATAACCAACACATTTACAGGACAATATGCTTAACTGTTCAAGAAACCTTAAAACAATAAAACTTGAAAGTCTGAAGAAGAAATTTTAATAAATGGCAAAGTTTTTGGTGGCATTAAGCTTTCCAGACAGAACTCTTACGTACAAAAACGGGCATAACACCATCAAATATGACTGTGATATACAGAAATAGGCTGTATTACAACACTATTGTCATAAGCAAACTTGAACATCTAAAGAAGAATTGTCAATTAATCGCAAGTTTATAGACAAAGTGAAAGTTTTGTGATGGAAGAACAGACTGACAGACAGATGGACAAAACACTCCCTATATATTACACTTTCTCTGAAAAGGTGACGCCAAACTTGTTTATATTGTTTTTATTACATTTGTTGTTATGATTAATTGTATCATTTTTATTTAAGACCCAAACTTGTTGGCTAGAATTATATGAAATCTACCAATCAGGTTTTATATTATGTCAAGCTACTCTCTACTTTTAATCTACTGTCAAAAGTAGTGAAGCTCCTCTAAATATACTATTGGAATGTTGTGAAATACAAGTACTGCTTCAACAGACTGTACAAAACAGAAGATAGCCAGAAAAAATGGGAATGTAATTAATACAGATGTTCATGAATGATTAATTAATCTGATGTGCAAATTGACAGTATGTAGTGTAGTAGATTCTCAGTACCTTTTTAGGATAAATCTAACTACAGTATATCTTTAATTGGAAACTTAACAAAATTAGTGATTTTTTTCCTTTTCAAAGTCTTAAATAGACATGTCTATTCACTTGTCCAAACACAACTGAAACATCATCTGCAATACACAAATAAAAGTTTCTTACATCTGGGAAGTATGGACAATGGACAGGATGACTCTCTTTCTTCTTTGTCTCCAGACTGTTCTCTTTCTTTGTTTCTTCCTGGTATTTTTCCCAATCATCTTCCTCCATCTCTGATTCCTTCCGTGAGCGCTTTGATGGCTTCTTTTCTGCACTAGTCTCCTCCACATCTTCAGATTCATTCTCCGACTCAGCTTCTGAGTCTGAATTCTTCACTACTGCACCAGTCTCTGAATTCACCTTGTAGAGAAAATATATATAATTTATTTTAATCATACAGGTAGACAATAACTAAGGAAGAGCTGCTTTTGTTTATTTGGAATTAAACGTCGCTTTAACAATATTTCAGTAATATCGCAACGTCCAGCTAATTACAGGTGGAGGAAGACCCCGGGGGACCTCTGTACACTATTTCAGGCACAGAGTGCACCCGGGTAGAACCACTGACCTATGGCAAGCCATCTGGAAGACTTCCTCACTTGAAAAATCTGAAGTGTCCAGACCAGGATTCGAACCCACAGCAGTGAGGGGCTGAGAGATTGCAAGTCAGCATCTATAACCACTGGGCCACGGAGCTGCTTACATTTTCAGTTTGAACAGACTTCATTTTAAATATACATGTCGAAAAAGGGGCATGTGCTATGTTATGACAAGATCAAATTTGAAACTTTCTTTTGAAGATTACATACTTATCTTTAGTCTTAATGTCTGTGTGTCCAAAAGAGGTTACAACTTGATGAAATGCTTTTAGGAAGTAAATATGTAAAGTTTCAAACCTCTAATCTATGTAGCTTGTATAAAATGATATTGCATGCAAACTTACCAATATGGGATTCGGATGTGATGCAGAGTAAAGTTTAGAAGAAAAGTCTGAATATTCCACCTAAAAATTAATATGCACTGAACATAATTCTGAACGGTTTGACAACCTCCACAAATTTTACCTGGTCACTGTTTTCTTGTTCAGTCTTAGCACCAACATCTTGTACTGCTTTAGCCTTCCAGTTGTAGGCTTGTTTAGGTTTCTTCACTTTTGCCTTGCTCTTGCCCTTCTTTCCCTTGACTGGTTTTTGCCAAGCTTTAGGCTTCGTCTCATTGGTATTGGTAACCTCAGTTGACTGAAGTATGGCAACAGATTTTGTCATTATTAACACTAATATCACATAAGAAACTGTTGGTCTTATTTAATAGAATTTGTTTTTAAGAATATCATCACTGTTTTCTGAAAAACTTCTATGGAAAAATATATGATATTACAAATGAACAAAGCTGGCTTGATTTTACAACTGGCTGCCAATGTAACTTTTATAAAAAAGACTTACATATTTCATGCATTTTATATTTCAACAGTCAGAAAGAAATCTAGGCCATGGCAAGTGCATATTTATCAATATAAAGTCTGGTTGTAATATTTGGATGAAAGCCTCAAAAATACACATACAGTGTTTCTCATGACAATTAGAGTCAGAAACATGTTTCTTCAACATTGTAATTTTACAAACAGATTTATTTCAATTTCTATTTTCCTCCATTAGCCTCTGTTTGTTTTTGTATTGTACAGAGAAATTTGAAAATAAAACTTTGGGGGTTTAGTGTGATTTCTAATGAATGTGATGATATTTAAGAAGCCAATTTATCTTCTTCCTATTCACTGACATTGATGTTGTCAGATTAGATGTAGATTTCATTGCAATGTTAATAAATATTCTACTATTCTACTATGCTTGTTTTATGCTTTTAAGACTCAAGCTCAGGGTGTTAATATTACCATTTTAGAATCCTCAGTATCTTCTTCATCTTTTTTTTCTTCTTCTTCCCCTTCTTCTTCTATATCTTCCATCATTTCTCCAGTCAGTTTGTCAATATCAAATCCGTCCATCATGTTTTTCCTCTTCAGGGTGACAGTTACAGTGACAATACTGCCAGCAGTTATGGTCGAATCCTCATCATCAAGAACTTTTAAACACCACAAAATATACTCCATTATATATAGAAGACTAGTCGTAATGTTTCAAATTGGATGGTAGCATACACATACATATATGTAGTAAGGTACAGAAATCAACTATTAATAGACAGATAATTTAAGTTTACAAAGAAATAGAAAATTTGAAACCAATAGTTACATATGTAGTTTTTAGTTTTAAGATATATGTATCTGAGCTTCTCAATGGTCACACTTTTTTTAACAGTGATTCCGCTAAGATGTATCTTTAAAAAAATTTGAACAAAATATTGCTTTAAAAACAAACAATCCATGAAGATATATCTATACAAGAATCTAGAACTATCGTCCAAAGAAATCTCTGGGATATCTTAAGTGTGGGTAAGAATTAGTTTTTTTTATCCTTAACATTACTGCTAACAAGAGTACTTAAATAGGAAAATGAATATACTGCCTTTCACTTTAAAATTTATTTTCTGGCCTAGATGCATCTGAATGTTGTCTTCTCCAGAAATAAATTCAGACATTACAAGAGCACTTACCTTCTGATTTAATAATCATCTCAACATTTGGTAAAGTAGAAATAACACTCATGACATCCTGATATTCCCCATCGGACAATAATCGTAAAAGCTGTCGGCGGTCCTCTTCCTCCATGGCAACCATATCTCTAATACGCTGTATATTTCTCTAAAATAAGAAGGAAAAATATAGATATCTTAGGTAAAATGGCAATCAAAGTGAAAACATCTATCTGAAACTTACAAAAAATCTTAAATCTTATTAGTGACAATGACTAACATGCAGTGGTTTAGATTCCTACTTCAACATCTCATACCTGGATAATATAGGAAAATTAGTGGAAAGAGAGACAGGTATAAACAGTAAACTACTACCAAATTCTGTCATGATGAAATTTGTCGGTCTTTCAAATACTGAAAACACTTTTCTCTTAATAATAGCCATGAAGATAGAAAAATCTTGAAATACTGAAATCTGTTATCATATGTAAGCAGTTTCCCTGCTTGTCAGTGCCACACAATAGAGGAGCAGAGCTGATAGTGAAGAAATCAGATTGTTGAGGGAGAGGGGTTTATCAATGAAAAGATCATAAATGTTATTTTAGTTTTTGAATGTGTAACAGCTTTCATTACGTAAGTTCAAAACCACTTCTCTTCTCATACATTGCTAATCAGAAAAGGATTTTTCAAGGTAAAAATTAAAAGCATTTCCTTTTACCCCCTGATGGCTTTCTGATAGTGTATAGCTAATCTTCAGTGTTCTAAATCTGTGTTAGAAATTAATAATCCAAAACCCATTTCTCATAGCTTATTCTTAGAGATACAACTATGAAGTCGAGAATACAATAAGCAGTGATTGAGATTAGAAGATTCACCTTTTTAGTGACAAAATGTCTCAGCATATCAGGTCTGATGTGTGGCAACTGCTGTAAAGGACTGGATTTGGACTCCAGGGCCTGTGTGATCATTTGAGACAACTTCATGCAGTTTTCAACTGTCTCCAAGCGAGGCATCTCTTGGCTTCCTGCAACACACACAAGAAATGAAAACCACTTTATTATCATTTGGGTTGTCAGTGATCAGGTGAACAGATTACAGATATTTTTTTTCTGATACAAAATTGGATTGAGTTCTGGTAATCAACATGCCTTCAGAAATATTTTGTTTTTGTTTATCTGGGTTAAGAGCCACACTAACACAGTTTAGGTCCTTTTCCACCTTTTCCAGCTTATGATGATGGAAGAAGACCACAGGTGTCCTTCAGTAGAACCACTAACTAACTAGACAGCTTTCACAAGTGATTGATTGTACTGACCAAGCAGACCTCAAACCTTCAACCATACAGATATACAAAGGTACCTTTCAAATCATGCATCATACTTGCAACCAGTTTTGCTTTTCTTTTAATAGAATGTTGTATTTAATGGGCATTGCATAAATATGTTGAATTTCATAAAAATGCAAAATCATCATTTTTATTAGACATTTTTAAGTCTAGAAGTAGAACTTAAAAAAAAGCAAAAGGGCCATGATGGCCCTGAAGGCGCTCACCTAAAGATGGCAGTCAAATCTGGCAACTAGTTTTAGAGAAGAAAAAATATTTGAGTTTTCTATAGATACATGTCAGGAAAATTGACTCACCCCCCTGGTGGTCTTGTTTTTAACTGATCCAAACAATTTTAACAACCTTTTAAGAAAGTCATCCAAGGAACAGGTATGCAAAATTATTTTCAAATCTGGCCACAAGTTTTGAACAAGAAGATCTTTAAAGTTTTCACTAAATACATAAGGAAAATTAACTCCACCCCATGACAGCATATGATCAAAGAAATTTGGACAATCTTTGTAGAGGGTCACCTAAGGTACATCATCAAATCTGGCTACTAGTTTTAGAGGAAAAGATTGTTTTTCTTTGTGTTGGCCAGAGTTCTGCATGGAATCAAATTCATTCAACAAATTTGAAACAGGACCACCAAATGAACATTTTTGCAAAGTTTTATCAAAATTGGCCAAGCTGTTTAAGAAAAGTTGTAGTTTGTACCAATTGTTGAAGGACAGGCCAATGACATTCAACTGACAACAGGAAAATGCCGGTCAAAATAGCCCAGCATGAGTCTCTCGCTCAGATGAGCTAACAAGTAGACAGAAATTATGTTAAATCCATTGTCTAATGAAAATTACTGACACTATCTTTTTAAATGTTTAAATCCATACAGCACACAGTCACAACTTTTTTTTTATCATAAATCTTACAATACAATTGTGACATCAATCTCACAAGCTTTACAGAAAAATATTTCAGTATTTGGCACAACTTACTATGTCTGGCCATAGCACTGGCTACCAGCTGGGACAACACATTTATCATCTCATTAATAAGTGCTGGACATTTCTTCAACACATAGTTACGATCTGAAAACAAAATCAAGGCAATGTTAAGTTTTTTTAAAGCATTAAACCAAAACTAGTAAACACTAGTTACATCCAAAGTATTATCTCTCTTCTTACAAAGGCTTAATATTGAAACCAATCACTTATTTTCATGAGATTTTTCACAATCATTAACAGTAAACTGAACTTTGTGTGTTATCATGTAAACATTAGAAGTAATGACTTGGCGCCCAATCACTGAATGGATTTGTTTTTGTTTATTTCAGTTACATAATTTTAAGCCATATAGGCTAGGGAAGTGGATCCAGAGAACACTTCATTAGAAATCTCTGGTTCTTTACATGCCCAGTGTATAGCACTGATCCACAATGGGGCTGAACTCTGGCTTGTCACTTAATCCTGACTAGGAAAACAGGTCAAAATGCTAACCCTAAATCCTGAGCCATAACTACCAGATTTGGTCTTTGGTATGACCTGGAAGGGAATCGATCCTGTTGCCTCCCACACCAGACACTGATGCTCTTCCACTGAGCTATCTTGGTGGTCATAACTAAATGGACACAGACTTAGCAAAAACCAATGCTACCAATCAAGCACTGACCAGTTGAATTTAAAATATTTGTTTACAACTGGCTATTACTCACAGATTCTTCCCGAAACAAAGCTAGACTATACAAGTGACCATGTTTGAGCTTTGGGACCAGGATCAGTGTCAGAAAATGTCTCAGTTGTTTATTTCTTTGAAATTTCCACTGTTTGTTTTTTAATCTCATGTAATAGTTCTCTGATCATTTACAAAATACATGATTCTTGTTGGCAGTGTCTGTTTATTGCATTAAGATACACAGCAACCATTATAAATATCTAAATCTACTTGTCCTGAAACTAATAACATAGTTTTGTATAACTGCTTCCCAACACCAGTTGAATTTCTGGCTGATCACTCTTAAACACATTTCACCACAACAGAAAGGCTTAAGATAAGACAGATATGAACAAAATTTTGTATAAAAGTAAATAATTGCAAATGATTTAAATGTTCAATATCATAATCAATACTGAGCATGTGTCTTGAACCTTTTTTACAAAGTCACTGATAAGCAGTTTTAGTTCCAGAGATTCAAAATTCTTAACACACATAACATTCATAAACAAATGACTTTATAAATACTCCAGTACTTACCCAATTCCAATGTATTTGCTGGCAATTCTAACCTAGCAAAGTGAGCGTGCAACATGGCTCTGGCTTTAATACTGTAGACAAAACACAAAGGTCTCTCCTTGTTTTTCTCATCCAAATTTGGAAGCTGCTTCATCAACTGCCACAAACCAAAAGTATACATTTTGGGTAAATATTTAAATGTGCAGTAACTACTGACAACGTAAATCTACTGACTGAACAATGCATCATCTATCACAGTTAGCATGAATAAAAATTGCAGTGAGAGTACACTATTACTAGTATGTTTAAGCAGTTTATAGATCAGCAGTCTTCCTTTTGTTAGTTAGATTCTCTTCTCTTGAGTTTTAAGGTACAGAGATGACTTGAATGTTTCAATCTGTCACTAATCTGTGGACAAAAACTTCTAGATACCAACCATGTTTTTTATAGGCAACACACCTATGTAACTGGCTCAACCTTGATAAATCTAATTTAACATTTTAGTTAGATTGGGTAAATGTTTTGTGATAACTGAAGCTTTTATCTCTCTACCAGGACCTACATATTTTTTTTTAATGCAGACATTGTCTTCAACTGTCACAATGATCTTCTATGTCCTCAATCATATTATATATACATTTAAGAAAATTATCAATTTAATATTTTCTGCTAAGGAACAGCTGTGACAGGTCTGTGGAGAAAACAAAAACAATACAGTCAACTCTCATTATCTCAAATTTCAAGGGACTGTTCAGAATAATTTGATTTAAGCGGAGTTCCATTCAGATGGAGTTACAACTGGTGCGATAATTTTCATATAATGGTTCAAAAATGGGTGGGGTAACATGATTCCTTTGGTCACTATAAGGTTTACTTGTAGAGTAGATGTTCATCACCCTTGGTTTAGTTGGTAAGGGTAATGAAACTGAGAAATATTTCTGTTAAATCTTTAATTCCTATGAATCTATATATTGTATTTATATAAGCATCTGTAGAGTATTTACAAATATAAACAATTTGAATAATGTACACATGATGAATAATAGTAATAAAAATTCTGAGTTAATCATAGTTCTATATCGATGACAGCAATTAAGAAACCTATGCAAAATGAACAAAATATATGTATACAGCATTGCTTAGATTTGCAAACCAAGAGATCATGTTAATAACTTTAAAAAATCGTTTACAAAACAGGAAAGCATGTACATGATTGGTTTGTATAAATCTTAAGGAATATATTACAAACGGAGCTTCTATATTGGTTTCACAACACTATTTTCTGTACAGATTTTAATAATGACCGATAAAGTTCAGCGAGAATTTATTTATACATTTTGTGTAAATGCAAGTAGTAATATAATTGTGTTTTTTTTCACCTTCGCAAGTTATGACGGCGATATAATTATCCGATTAACCAATTAGTTAACTATAATGGCTTAGTCAACAAAGGAGACAGACTGTTGTTTGCGTGTTAGGTATTTTGCGATCTCAGATTAGCATGGCAGGTGACAGGTAAGGTCATTGAAAAAATTGATTTGAGAATTCCACATAAACAAACGGTTTTACATAATTTTTATTATCATGGGACCGACTTTTTTATTCTCGAGATACTGAGAAATTCTACTTAATGAAATTTGACATATGTGTAGTCAAGTAACATGGTAATAGAAGGGTAAAAATCTGGACCATAAAAATAATTCAACACAAAGATTCTACTCAAGCGTGTTTGACTCAACGAGAGTTGACTGTACAAAAAAAAAATACAAAAATTACAAAAAAAACATTAAATCCTTAAATTCAATGCCACTCTCCACATATCAAAAATTCTGTGAACAATGAAGTTGACTGTCGACATATTTGTTCACACATTATCCTCAAACATAATCAAATATATACAATTACCATTGGCATGTCCTCGTTATCACTGGGTCTTTCAACAATTTCTGCATTATGGAGCTTGTCAAACTCAAAGGATGCACCCATGACCATAATCAGCTCTGGTAATGTAAAAGAAATGTAAAACAAAATTGGTAAGACAAAAATATAAATATAATTCATTTATAAAGATGAAGACATTATAACCTTCAATGATTGAAATATTTTCTTTATCATTAACTGCAAAAAAAACAAAATTAATATGAAATATAAAATGAGTACGAATTTCTTTTTCCAATGATGACCAAATTCCAGAAGCTGAATATATATTGTCTTAAGCCAACTGTTGCAATAATTCATATATCCATTAAAACAAAGTCAATTTTGGAGCCAAATGTTAAGAAAATCATTAGCTTACATCATCAATAAATTATCATTCATTTGCAGAAAATTTAAATTTGTCAACTTCAACTCTTTCTTACTTTCTACAAATCTTAACTGATATTTTTCATTGTTACTAAATTCTACCTCATCTAGTTTACTGATACTTACTTTTGAGAATCATCTGTGGATTTTTTGTGAAAAAGTACATGTACAGGCGAGTTGTGTCTAGAAGAACTTGATCCTTGCTGAACTTGATAGATCTGTACCACCAAACACCCTGAAATATACCCCATAATACAGTGAAAACCATAAAAGATTAGCACTACAGGAACATATTCAAAAGAGGGTCAGTCAATATTTTATGTGTACCAACCATTATCATTGTTAAGATATTTATGTTGAACAACAAATAATTATAATATACTAAAATGAAACTTGACTTTATAAACAGCATGGACATTCATTGAATAATACTCACTCATTCTTTTTCAACAAGAGGTTCATGCAGAAATAACATTTATGCTGGTTTTTTCATTTTGCCAAAGGCAACCTTGTAATAGGATGTAAGTATGTCACTTGAATGTCTGTTTTCAACATCCTTGTAAACAGTATGTCTATGTGTGAATCATTAAATAATATATTATCCTTTATAAAAGTAGAATTGAATTTATGACCTATAAAAAACTTATTGTCCAATATCTATTCAAAAACATGTTTTTTTTTGCAAAATTTGAAAAATTCATTTATCAAGATCTTGCTTCAGATAAAACTTCTATGATGAAAACGTTCCATTAACAAAGCCATCTCTTTAAAATACTGTCAGCTTTTTGTTTAAACAATTAAAGTGGGCTACAAGAGAAATATGGAGAAAAAACCACTCACCACCACTGCTGGCATAATGACCATAAATAGTACAATGTAAACCAACAGCACCTGCAATAGAGCAAATCAAATAGACATGCAATGTTGAAAATGCACTAACCATAAACATTGCTAAAACACAATGAACAAACAAGACCTCTTTGCTATTAACTGCAAAAAAGACAATATAGACAATACATATAGACAATAAAGGGTAAACAAAACATTATAAATTACATGTTTGCATCTTTTAAAACTTTTGTCACTAGCTATTTGTCACCCAGGAGGACTTATTGAAAGTCTTAAAAATAAAATCTTATAGGGACTTATAAATTCCTCAAATTTTAATACCTTTTAAAAGTTGTTTGATACATATTTTTTCTACATAAAATAATGCCTGAAACAATTTCATGATATGAAAGCACTCTGCTGTTACATGTGTGTGCCTTAATAGTTCAGGTATTGGTTGTATTATCATCAGTCATACATAGAAAACTGTGTATCACAAACAAACATGGAGTCATGGGTCCAATCTAAATTAGTGAACAGTTTTTACCTACCAATCAAGTCTACAACTTACCTATTGTAGAAGTTTAAGAAGAAGACATTTGTATGTCTCACTCTTGACTTTTAAATTAAACATTTACCAAGAATGTGTGACAGAAAATGAATAAAACTTTTGTCCATAATGAGTGAGAGAAGATGACTAAACACCTGATTCATGCATTTAAATTTTTACAAATATTTAGAGAAGATAAATAAACATCTGTTCATTAGAACTGGGCACTTAATCATATAATGCATTAAAATTTCAATTATTTCACTGGATATCATCACTACTGCTTATAGTTAGTTCTACTTACCCACATCGAGTTCTTATCATCAACAATCCAGCTAGGCAAGGCAATTCCAAACCGTACAACTGAAATAAAACACACATGTATTTTATTAAAACTCTAACATTAACTGGGCTGAAAGCTAAAACCATTACTTTGAAATACTTTTCTCATGTTCTCTGCTCAGCTGGTACTAATCAACTTACAGATACAACACAGTAGGGTCTCAGTTGTCACCAAACTTAAGACCCTCCAATACAGTCATGACACTCTGACTACTGTTTTCAAAATGATATATAAAAGAAAATGCCAGAAAAAAAATTTGCCATAAAAGTTAGTCTTTAAAAACTCTTTCAAGTTGTAAGAAATGTAGAAATGAATCATGAGAAACAGTCTTATTACAGACCTACAGACGTTTGTACAATGACCATCCTACAGACAGCTGTAAGTGTAAATAGACCTATAGAGCAATATACATCTACCAACAGACCTATATGGCATAACCTTCATCAATAGATCATTTAACAAATATCCATACCTCCAGGCCCATCAGGATTACCATACTCTTGCCAGTTTTTCTTAGACTCTTCATCTGTTAGCCTGAAGTTCAAGGAACATTATTTTAGTGTACACATCTTACAAAAATATGAACAAAAACACATCTTGTTTACAAACTTGTGATAATATCTGATACAGCCACAATAAAGCTAAAAACATCTTAAAATGGAGTTATTTAGTGCATAACATTGTGTGCATTATCATGAATAAAAACTGTCGTGTAGTTTACTATAGACAAATTCCATCTACTATTTGAAATCGATAAATCTATGTCTTATTTTACTATCATAGTAGTCTAAAGTATTGTTTACATTCCGCAGCTCAGAAGGTTTATCTGATGCCCTCGATTTATTGCTAAATATCACGGTCACATCTTGTGATGTGATTTAATTAATTTGTACTATTCAATGTGTACCACATTGTGTGCGATATCATTCACATTTTTGCATATAATATGTAAATAAGCAACTTCTAATTATATATATGAGGGGGTTTGGTTTGTTTCAACAGCATTCAGAATGTCAGTATTGGTGTACTGATATATACTTGATTTTAAATTTGTTATTGTGCTTCTGGTATTTATAGTAGCATAAGACATATTTTTAGAAACCCAATAATGCTATATACGCCTCCTTGATTTGGATTTTTTTTTCTCCAATTACTGCCATTTTGAGCTTTATTATGCCTTTAAACGCATTTGATAATAAAAACAGTACGAGATGTGTTATTCTAATATCTATTGAGATCAAGAGATTGGATATGTCAGCTTTCATGTCAGTGAAGAGAAAATACAATTGCATGTCTGATATACAAAATGCATTGTTTGAATCAAGTTCAATTACTCCAATTTTGTTCAAATTGATCAAAGCCAATACAAAATGTAAATAAATCCCAGAGAAAGTCCAAATTACCACCTTAGTAACAAGCTTTCTGTGCACTGAATGAGCTTTATCAACCAGACTTGTTGCTAAAATACTACAAAAAAAGGCCAATACATAAAATGATGTGACATTAATGTCTAAACTTGAGGTACAAATAGTCTAAACTTGAGGTACAAATAGTCTTAACATTGATGTGATATTATTAGAGTACTTACGCTGCATATGCCTTAGCAACTCTCATAAACATTTTACTGTCTCCTGTCTCCTTGTCTGGATGGTACAGTAAACTCAGTTTCCTATATGCTTTCTTTATCTCCTTTTGACCTGCTTCCTGTCGCAAAAATAAGCAGTCACAATGAATCTCTTTTTTAACAATAAAAAACAAAGTAATATGACTCCTCATTGTATAAGGTCAGTGAAACCATGACTATTGGATGCAGATATATGGATTTAGTTTTTTTTTGATTTACATAATTTCCTACCATCTAGGGCTAATGGACCTCCCAAAGAGAGGGAAGTGGATACAGAGAAATCTTCTTTAGAGATCTATGGTTCTTTTACGTGCCAAGTGTATAGCACTGATACACGTAGGGGGCTGGGTCACTATATCTGGACACCAACAAACCAGACATGTTAATCCTGAATCCCCAGTGTCAAGGATGGAAAGCCATTACTACCAATTTTAAATGCTTAGGTTTGATCTGGCCGGGAATCAAACCCGCAGCCTACCTCACCGGATGATCTACTGCTTGAGTTAACAGGGTGGTCACAGATTTTTGAACCTAGTCTTTTTTTTAACTACTGTAACTTTATAGATGTACTGGTATTTTGGTTAATCTGGTTGAAATAATCCTAGAATCGATACCTGATAAGATATTATATCAAGTTTCAAGTTATAACAACCAAACCAAACTGTTTTTAACTTTTGATTTGCATTAAATTTCTCCAGCAAATAAACAATGTTCATCATTTTACATAAGAAACAAATGGCAATATTATTTAATTCACAATGGGTGAAATGAAAGAAATATATGAAATAAAAGAGTTTACCCTGTCAATCTGGAGGATCTGGAATGGGTCATATTCTGTATAATCCATTTGTATCTTCGAAACTTTGTATGCCAGAAAGAAAAATATCACCCAGCCAACAATGATACCCACTTGTCTGCAAATAGAGTAGAAAATTATTTTCAAACATTGAAACAACAAAATACAGATTCAATTACTTATAAGCACAATTGTTTGATAAAAGAGGAAAACTTGAGAACATGCATTTAAAGAGGGCATGGGGTGGGCAATTCTTCTTTTTTGCTTGCCACTTGCAGTCAGATATATAGTTTTTACCTTTAGCTAAAGGCAAATGCATTTTGAAATTTAAAAAAAAAGGTAAACTTATTGAATATGATTAATTCTAATTCATTTTCAAAGAAAAAACATAGAATTTTTTATCATTTAATTCTTGTTACATATATTTTAAATAATTTGTTTGGTTTCAATTGGCAACTATGACATATTCAAGGATCTTCATTTATACTGATACTTAAAATCAAGTAATAATATTTTTTTCAGAATTTCTTTGGTAATACATTGTCCCATTGTTAGTATATTAATTTCATGAGGATAGACTATCTAAGTCTACTGTACCCAGTAATTTAGATCATTTAAAAGAAAAGTACATAATTATGTCATTAAGCTTCTGAAGTCTGAGATTTATCAATACTGATACACTAAAATAAAGGTTTTGAAATTTAAATTAATCTGTAATAGTTATAATGATCCTTCACTAAACTGCTCAGTTATATTATGCAGTGTGGTGTACAAACTTATTTCCCTTGAGGAATGTGTCTCATTATATTTTTACCACTATTGCAGACAGTAGATAAATGTTGTTAATTGTATGTGGTATGTTGGGCATACTGTCTTTTATCATGAATAAAGTCTATTGTAATTTCAATGTGCTTTTCATAGCATAAGCATTTAAAAGATTATTTTTATCTGACAAACACAAAATCCAATTTGAATCTATTTGACATACATAGCCCTCTTTCTTCTTTGAATCCATGAAGTCTTTGTCTTGAGAGTTCTACGCTTAACCATACATCTTTGACAATGGCATTCTCTGCGCTTCTGTTCTTTATTATCTGCAAATAAAAAACAACTTTATTCACATAGTTTTCAATTGCTAGATATTGATTAGCCCTGATTTGTTAAATACTGAACAGTCTAAATATTTTATTATTTATTATTACATAATTTTTGGTAAAAAAACAAAACATGAAGGTGTAGCGCTTAGACAGGTTACCTAAATTTCATACAGAATAGGCATTTTCAGATCATCTTTTTACTAAGAAATTGCTTCTTCCATTGGTAACATATGTACGCTTAAATCTTCCTCAGTATTCCCACTACAATTTTTCTTTGGGGGTTTTAGGCATCCTCTACAGAGGGTTGATTTGCATTTTGGGAGTTTTCAACAAAAAAAAGTTGAAGTGCAAAGATCAAACTACTAAGAATATAGTTTTTTCCATGAACTTTTTTCAAGGCCAATTGCCAGCCCATATTTTCGCCAAAACATGCAATGTTTTTGGGGTATCTATAGGCTTACTTATTGATAGGGGTGTTGCCGTTTAATTGGATTTGAAGCAAGTCCTTCAAAATTGACTTTTGATTTAGAATTCTAGTTTGTAGTCGGCAAAAATACTCAAAAATCTTAATTTTGTTTTACTCATTATTTTACATGCGATATAAAACATGAAAATTCAGCTGCAGATGCTAGGCTATAATCAGCACCAATAGTACTATAAGAACCAACAGGTTATTGATAATTAACTTGTGTAAACCAGTTAACTGTAGTTTATTGATGACACACTGTGGAAGTCAAGCAAGGTGCTTGTTAAATGGTGGAAGAGCGAAAATAGTGGCAATATGTGGAAAGGAATTTTAGCAACAAGCGCAGCTGAAACTTCTCGTCTACAGTAAGCCCTGAATCCTGGGAAGAAAGAAAATAGCAATCGAAAATATTCGAGTTTTCCAATTTCTTCTCTTGTAGCTTATTAGCAATGTATTTTTAGAATTAAATAGATTTGCTAATACAATTTTTCACCTTTGTCTGAAGGATATTGTTGTGCATGCTGGTCACATAGAAGGTCTAGTCATTTTGAAATGTTATGTGTTCATTTAACAGTCTGTGTGCCATTCACGCACAAATGTGTGCTTCCTCACACTACACAGTTTACAGTTCTAATAAAGTGAGTAGCTATAATTGCGAAACCTTTATCTGTCAATTTTATTTAGAACTGACCACTGGTATAATCATACACTGTGCACTTTTTATGCACTTCTCTAGGATAACATTTGGAAAAGGGGACTTGACCAACAACTATTTAGACCTGTCTCTAGTCCAAATATTTAGACGTATCTATATGCCCCCATTTCACTTTCAATGTTCAATATTCTGATATTTTCATGTATTGTTTATTGTGCATGTAACATCTAAACATTCTCGCATCAGTGGTATGTGGCAATTATGTTATTACAAATATAGCGCTAATTAAGTAAATAATCATGCAGAAACAATAAAACTAACTGTTTTGATATTTTTCGGCCATCTATGCGTACCTGTGAAAGGGTTGTGTGGGAAACAAAAAACCATTGTAAAATTAAATTTAAAAAAATTGACAGCAGTGTTACTGCAGAGAAACAATATATTTCATTTAAATTTTTGATCCGTTAACTTGCACTGTTTACTTCATTTGGAATATTTCGACTCTGTTGGGCTGTAATATGGCGGTGATATAGATATATTTATATGCAAGCATAAAAGGTTGGATTCTTATGGGAAAACAATAAGATTTTTACTAATCATAGTTATATTTTGTTAAAGAAATATTTATTTTAGCATAGAATCATAGCATTTTATTTGTAGCATTTATTTTTTTTCTTTTATGACTCGTCTAACTAAGAACAAAGATTCTTGTTGCAAACTTGCTAAAGACCACAAAAGACAATCCTATAAGACCTGAAGTAACAGAAAAATGTTAAAATGTAAAACTTTACAACTTTATACTGCCAAAAGTCAATACTGACTACAAATACGTTAAATAGGACTAGACCTGTCCCCAACTTGGTGTATTTGAAATTTGTTGAGCACGCCTTTGGTTTATTGACTTCTTCAAAAGATAAACACAACAGTCTTACACTGAGCTTCTATTTTACTAGTCTTTTAATAAGAAAATTTGCATTTAATGCTCAGTACCATTTAACACATTACACAGTACCTATCCTGTTCCACCATATGGGCAAAAAAGAGGATATATGCTGTCTAGATATTAAGCTATTAATGACTCGCAACAATCGTAATATATAAATTATATAACTGCAGTTTGTGTAACATGACAGGAAACTACGCAAAGGTAAATGAAGCGAGCATCTGCATGCATACCCATTGCATTGAAATTCTAAGTGAAACGTCATCTTACATCTAAACTGCAAAAAAAACACTTTCGATATTTCCAAATTTTTTACCGTCATTATCTTTTCCTGGCCATAAATAGTACGTTGCTGGTATCATTACCAGCGCCCAGAACGATAGAAGAAAGTAGTAGAAAGTACTACCCTCCTCATCATATTCAAACTCCATTCCAGCCATCGTGTCGTTCGTCGTTTGTTGAATTCTAGCCGGAAGTTCCTGGTTCAGGTATAACACTTGCCTGGTGCCCTGTTTTGCCCTTTGTTGGGATTGGCCCTGCTCAAGTTGCAATCGTAATACTCGGCATTCTCCGACAAATTTCGGATTGTTTATACCAGCAATCGCGGGACTGTTCAACCAGCATTTGTTTACGTAATCGCATGCATTTGAGCAAGAGAGACTGAAACAGCCATTGATCCGTCATAAAAAAAAGGTATGACACGGTGACTTTAATCATTTTTTCCAATGCATCAGCAAAAAGAAAGAAAAAAAAGGTATCCCTCTATTTATGGAAGTCCAACTAGCAATAGGCCTTTTCAGGCGCCTTGTATTCCCGCGGTACTTATCATTAAATTTATAACTTTCAAAGCTTAAAATCACTTATCTTAAAGAAATCTTACAGCCATGTCTTTTTTATTTCTTCTGAAGTTTACTCAGATACCAATGACCTGTTTCATTTTAGTATTCCAAACTTAATAGTTACCAATAATCAAGTCCCCGCTAACGCCATACATTAAGGTATATTCTCATATTTCCGCGGTATTTGTGAAAACTGCTCCATCAAAAGGAAGTCACTGTGAATGGAAACCTATAGTGGTGGATTAAGGTGGCAGATGTGACTGTAAAGCTTAGTAGACCAAAGGCCTAGGGTTTGAACCCCAGGTTGGCTGCAACTCTTCTCACCTTGGCGTCCAACACGGGGCTGTGAATTGATTTAACTCTCAGATTCTCCTACGTGAATCTCAGTTCATACAAGAAATTCAGGACAAATTTCAGTTTGGTTAGGGAGTATGACACAGTGTATCAAAACCTATAGAGGTGAGTTAAGTTGGCAGTGGCGGCTAGATAGCTCAGTCGGTAAAGTGAAGGCCCTGGGCTCGAGCCATGTAGTTGGCTGCAACTTTTCTCACCTGGTTACAAATATATATGTATGAAAAGTTGGATTTTTTTATTTTACCTGCATAATTATCACATACTAATATGCTTGTTTGGTTGTGCCGTCAAGGGCAAATGGTTGTTGAGAGGGAGGGGATACAAAGAACACTCAGTATAATTCACTGGTTCTTTAATGTACCCTGTATATAGCATTAGTATATAGGTGGCCAGTCACTAGTGAGGTTAATTACAAGAAATAAAATGATGCAACACTTAACACCTTAAAATTCTTGAGTTGCAAGCAAAATCATTCTCTCTTGGTTACGATTTTTATAGTTTTTATTTTTACTGAAATCGAGATATTGTATGGTTTCAGCTTAAAGAGATATTACAACATGGTGAAGAGAAAAGCAACAGAGACTGGTACTGTTGACAGTAAGAAAAGGAAAGGTAAAGTTCTTCTGTCATTATCTTTCTCTTTAATTGTGCAATGTAAATTAAACTGAGATGAATTCCATAAATAAAAATCCAATCATTCATGGGCACTAGTGAATGCAAGATTCTATCTATAACATGATGACCTAAAACAGGTAAAGGTGTCATATGAATACACAAATTTCTCTATATACAAATGCCATCTGATGATGTTGTTGTCGAAGTGAAGTTTATCCAGGTGCGATAAAGAAATTTATAATGCCAGACTGGGAAGCATATATCCTGACATCATATATCACAATAATCACTAGTTAATATCAACCTGTGGATATTGCAAAATATCTAATGGCCTGATTTCATGCTGACACCGTAAAATATATTATAAATACATGTATAGTTGTATACATATATGTTTAACTTGATGAAATAATGGATATAAAAGAAAATGCTTAGATATAAATTTATGTGATATTTCCAAACTCATGAAATATGGTCTAGAATTTAAATTAGATTAAGAGAAAAGACTGAAATGCAAAACAAGTTTTACATAGAACCACATATACAATGGAAGCATATATTTATATAGATGTGAACTTGCAGGGGGATGTGGAGGGGGCTCTGTGGCCAAGGGGCTATAATGGTCATTGGTTTGCAATCTCTCAGCCCCAACCAGGGGTATCGGTTAACATGTAAATTTTTATTCTGTATGTTTTCCTATCTGTAGGAAGCTCTAAAGATAGCGGGACCAGCAGTAAGTCTACATCGCTCAGCAAGCCTGTAGAAACTAAAACATCCAAAGCAAAGGAGAAACAGGCCAGTAATCCAGCAAGCAGCAAGCCAGTCAAAACTTCAACATCAAGTGCAACAAAAAAATCATACCCAAAGCTTATTAATGAGGAGGATAATTTTGAGGTATGACGTTAGTATTTTAAGATGAAGGCAAGTTCTATGAAGACATGTCCTAGTGCAGCCATTAAAATGTGCTGAAGATTTTCCCAGAATTTCCTTTCTGAAAAGGGTATCCTTTTTTATATCTGAAATTTTTGTACACATTTGTATTAACTTTACGTTTTCCTGTTTATAAATATTAAATAACTTTTTTTCTATGTCCACTATTGCTGATAAGCCAGTGCTTAAAAGTAAACTTAGGTTGCAGATAGGCATGTTCGGTCATAGCTCTGAACGAGTTGTACTTTCCCCAGAATATATTAACCTCTGGGTTAACTGTCTGATTGTCCTTTGTTTTCCATAAGTTTCCATTAATTTGCTGTATGGATTTAAATTATCAGTGTGAGTTTGTTTAAAACAGCGAAAGTCAGTTTATTTTTGGTTCCTGCTATTGTCCTGTTGATGAATCTTTATTCAATATAATATTACCATTCAAAAAACATGTTAGCTTTCTGTATGTCTAATCATTCTGTATGTCTAATTACTGATTTTTGAAACAGGAGACACATAAAGTTGTGTGGATCATCAAATGATATATATAAGATTCAGACCAATCACTTTTTCTGTAGAAAAAAAATGATTTCATATTTGTTTTTGGTCTTAGTTTCCCTCATTTTTTTCATGTAAATAAGGAGAAGTTTTTTTGTTGAATATTAAAACCTTTAACTTGTTTATTCTTCACTAAAAAGGAAGTTATTTTTTCCTATAATTAACCCTTGGTTTTACATTAATAGCTATACATCTATTAACAAAATTATGTATAAATACAATGATACCTAATATGTCGAAAGCTGATTATATTCGACTAGACAGATTGTCACAATGATAGACCATCAAAGAGTGAAATCCAGGAGCAGCATCTTGTTATCATTGGTAAAGAGTTTGTCTTTAAATTATTCCTATAAATTAAGTTCATGCATTCAAAACCAGTGTGCCCTATATGCAAGTGATGTTTTAAATATTTTGTTTATGTCTGAGTAGCATGTTTTTAATATTTACCTTAATCTCAGAATTTTAGATATATGTTTTATAGTATATAGTATGAATGATAAATCATAAAACTTCAGTAATAATGTCTGAAGTATATCACACAACATCTTTTTCAGAGATCCATGCACACATAACAATGAAATCTTGTCTTATACTTTTCAGACAGAAGAGCTGCAATTCTCAAAACCCATACCAAAGAAAAATGCTAATGGTCAACTGATTTTTGATGACCATCCAGAGTTTAGACCAAACATGACCCCAGCCGAAGTTCTACAGGCTGGTAGCTTTGGGGGCACATATTTCCGTCCAATCAAGTCATCTGTAACTCGTAATGCATTTCTATATTCTTTGTACATGTGAATTTATAGTATCAGTTAAGCTAGTGCCATCAATTTATCTGCGTCAGTGTTGCAGGTTGGATATGTTTAATAGTATATGTCTATTTTCTCGGAAATAGTTAAAGCTAATGCTTTGAAACTTTTAACACTTATTTAATATCATAACATGACTGCGTGGAACACATTACATAACTCAACCTGGTAAATTGTATGAATTATGGGCCTCTTAGAGCCAGGGGAATTTTGTTGTTTTTAGTTCACCTGAGCCAGAGGCTCATGGTGAGCTATTGTGACCGGACTTTGTCCGTCGTCCGTCCGTAGTCCGTCCGTCAACATTTGCTTTAAACGACATCTCCTCCTCAACTGCTTGACCAATTTTGATAAAACTTTACAGAAATGTTCCTAGGGTGGTCCTCTTCCAAAGTTGTTCAAAGAATTTGATTCCATGAAGAACTCTGGTTGCCATGGCAACAGAAAGGAAAAACTTAAAAGATCTTCTCCTCCAAAATTAATGGCCAGATTGGAA
>JAULCC010654522.1:0-16268 GCA_032358795.1 Nuttallia obscurata | reverse complement strand
AATCTGCATACAAATCAAAGCTATGGATCTTTTGACTAACGCTCAGCGCCATGAAGTCGTCAACGTCAACGTCAACGTCAATGAAGGACAACGCGCGACTGCATTCAGCTCGTGTCACCCCCACAGTTTCTGCAGCAAAATGTCGTCGAAACCCTCAGAAAGCGTGCATTTTTTTCCGATTTGAATCCACTAGAGCACCTATGGGACCAGTTCGAAAGTCGATTTACAGCGGCCGCCGTCACGTCATGAGACGTCAGGAGGTCATCGAAGTTTTACGGGAAGAGTGTGACGCAATACCTCAATACACGGATACATCGCCTGATTTGCAGTACGTGTCGACGCTGTCAAGCCGTACTGAATGCAAGAGGAGAACATATCTACGCAATATTGAGGTTTGCGACTTTTCATTTTCACCCTTAACGTTTCCAGAAGCCGATTTAAGCGATTTACTAAAGCGATAGATAAGACAGTTGTCATATTTTCTTCCTAGAAAAGCCCATTATTGGTGAACAGTGGTTAACTTTTCACATTGAGAAGAAAGATAAAAAAATTTAACTAATTTTCAACTGGTGCGTTTTCATTGATTGACAATATATATGCTATATGACAGTCTTACAATAACAACATATCAAATACACACAAGAACAACATTCTCATCTACCACACTCATAATTATGACTATCTGCCATATTACAATCTTATAATAGCAACATATCAGATATTCACAAAAACAACATATATATTTCATCCATCACAAACATGAACGGAGAATGTATGAAACATATAATAATGATGACTCAAGGACCAAACAGTGTTGAGAGACTAAGACAGCAAACTAAGGAAGGGATGGAAGCCTTCCAGGCAAGTACAATGCATGGATGTATCAGCATGGACTGCTACCACAATTAACATGGCCACTCACACTCTATGAGATACCAACTACTGCAGTTGAAGAGCTAGAGCGTACAGTAAGTAAGTACCTCAAATGATGGCTCGGTGTGCCACCAAGTTTCAGCAACCAGCGTTGAGCTCTACGGGAAAACAACGCAGCTACAGCTCCCACTCTCTTCCTTGCTAGAGGAATTCAAGGTTGCAAAGACAAGACTTGTGGTCACACTGAGAGAATCCAAAGATGAACTAGTGCGCAAAGCTGGGATACGAGACGAGATTTGGCAGGAAAAGGTCATCAAGCCAAGCTGTAGATCAGACAGAAAACACAAAGATATTGTGGGAACACCTTGCGAAGGAAGACAAGGATAAGGGTGTGTCACACGTCAGCAGTGGAGACGGCAAGACCTCAGAAGAGAAGAGGTTTGGTGCAACAAGAAATGAGAAACATAGAGGAAGAAACACGAAGGACAAAAGCAGTGCAGCTAGGGAAGCAGGGAGCTTGGACAAGATGGATCCTCCCTGGCAGAACCCTGCCATGGTCAGAGATATGGCGTTATGAGTCAGTCCGACTGCAGTTCCTGCTGAGATCAGTATATGCCTTCACTAGCAAACCTCCACCAGTGGAACCTTGTTGACGACCGATCCCTATCCACTATGCGAAAGACGAGGAACACCGGAGCACGCTTTGTCGTCATGCAGTGTAGCCCTTTCCCAGAGGAGGTATAGTTTGCGCCGTGACCAGATGCTTAGAGAGCTCGCTCACACCATTGAGCTGGAAACGGAGAAGAATGTGCAGCTGATATCATTTGTTAAAGAAGGTACCAAGCAGATGCCTGCAAACCATAATATAAAGGCAGGGATCTTGCATCAGGCACAAGACTTGAAAATGGATGTCGATCTGGACAATAAGTTGATCTTCTCAGCAGTTGTCCAACCGCGCTTGAGACATCGTGATCAACTCGCCTGCTACAAAACGCCTCATTATGGTAGTGTTGACGGTGCCGTGGGAAGAGCGATGCCATACCGCACATTATTCAAAGACAGCAAAGTACACAGAACTAACGGAGCTTTGAAAGAACGTGTTCCCTGTTGGAATCGGGTGCAGAGGATTTTCAGCACAATCAGTATGGTACACTTTGGGTGCCCTAGGCATTGTGGTGAAAAACAGAAAGTCTGCTGTAAAAGCGCTTGCACAGTCTGCAGAAAGAGCCTCCAGTTGGTTATGGTTCAAGAGGGACCAAGAGAGCTGGAAGCTATCCTCTGAGGAGTAGTGATACATAACTCACTACCGATCCACCGTCATGAGAATGTCCTAGGCTTAAAGGATCGAAACATTCAGTGATGGGCGGCGCCTACGCTGATGACATCAGCGTGGTTTGCAGTATGATGCTGTTTTTCATTTATTAGTATAAGATATTACACAATCATTCCAATTAAATATGATTCACCTTTCCATGATAATGAATTGAAACATATTTTAAGATATGCTACACACGAAAGACATGCTGAAGCCAGTGCAATATTAATTATCCAACTACAACATATTACTGTCTGATAAAAATGTAGTTATTCTTAATCTGAAAAGCTTTTTGAAACAGACATATTTATTATATAATTGTAACTAGACCAAGTAAGCCACAGGCTAACAAATACCCCACCCCTCTCCCTGAACCCAATTTCAGTTTACCCCACCCACTTCCCCCAACACACGAATACCAAGGGAATAATACAGGTGCACAAAATCTCACGTAAAAAGGTTCACATCATGGTTATTGTCATAATGAAACTTTTAAAAAAAGAACATATTAAAGAAAGACAAAGGATTAGGCCAGAAAAAGCTAATTTTGCCTATATCAATGGTCTTTAACTCCAGACAAAATCATGTGACCCCATCAAAATAACCTTTGCCTACGCCTTTACTAAACTCATCAAGGGGCCATAACTCAAGTGAGGGTGACGTGACTCTCTCTTTGCTGGACAGACGGACAGACAACCCGATTTCAGTATACCCCGATAACTTTTTGTGGGAGTATAATAATAATAATTTTTATAAAATTTCTACCTCCTCTATACCTGTATTATACAAAGAAGAACTAGTCCCGATAAACTTAAAAAAGTACTAAAGTAACGTAGTTTAAATGTCTGTTACTCACTGAGGCAAACATATCTCATTTTGTGGCGTTTTGCTTAAGCCTTTGAAAAATCATACTGTACAAAACTGCCTCTGCAGGGTCTTTTGGCAGCTGAAGCACTAAGTAACTTTTTTCCATTTGTATGTCTTACTGGTTTCTACAAAATTCCCAAGTTGACCAAAACAAATGATCTGAATGGTAGCTCCCTTCAAAATCACAGTTGGTAACAGAAGTTAAAAAGTTTTCAGTTACTTAGAAAAAATCACGTCGTGCTTGTTTCAAAGGATCTTTTTTCCTCAATGTATACTGTTTTAAAACAGGGTTGTTCACTCTAAACGGATCGTAAAAGTTATGCTTCTGTGGTATACTGTGCATTTAAATTGTTCATGTGTTTATTATTGTAATAGTCAAGTGTTGGATTTTGCACAATTTACAATCTGAAAAAAAATCTTATATACAAATCGTTAAATTTATTTTTCTTCTAGGCGCTAAGAATTTGGGAGGTCCATTTTGTCCTAAATGGCAGAATAACTGAAACTCAATAGTATTAATAAAAATCGATATATATCGATAAATCAAAAGCACCTCAAACGTATTATCTGCGATCAGGTTATTTGTAATTATAGAAACTTTAAGTGGACCTATCGTGGGTTGACAACCTTCTCTTTTATCAACTTACAGTCATAAAAGGACCTAAAAACGTATATCTACACTCGTCAAATGTTCTAACCCGCCACTTTTAAGTATCGAATTAATTCAGAAATAATAAACCTGGTTCAAACATACTTTTGTCAAATCCCTCCCTCAAGTTTACCTCCACGTCTGAAGTAAATTATGCGACGTCAAAATGAAAATCACCGAAGCCAATACGACAGGTTCGATTTTGCTGATCATTTATCATTTATATGTTCCAAAACATGTACATAATTTGGTACATACATGGTTTGCATTAAATTTCAGAAGGAAAAAACAGTTTTTTTTGTAACGTTTTAAACGTCGGACGTCGCGTTACGTTACGTTCATCTATCCCTTACTGACGCTAAGACATGTTTCGGATATTATTTTTACAAAAAATGTATTTCTACAATATCCTACTATATTGATGAATTGACAAATTGCACAGGACATATCCCGTTTGTGATTCGGAACAAGTCAAATTTCATCTTTGAAATAACGTGTTTCCTAATTATTTCGTCCGAATTACTAGTACACTTTTAGAAATAACAGTACAAAACTAAGTTATCTGCTAGAGAATTTTGATACAAACTTAAACTTAAAGATTTGCAATCTGCAATTTGCAATCGCTGCAGAACAACCACGTCATTACGATGGAATGGCCGTCATGCAGTCCGGATCTTAATCCAATCGAGGATGTTTGGGACGAGTTGGGGCGACGGGTTCGAGCTCGGCCTCAGAAGCAAAATGTGCATCAACTGGAAGCAGACCTTGTGCAAACATGAAACGCACTCTCGCAGAGATTTTTACACAATTTTTTTGACTCCACGCGTAGCCGATGTCAGGCGGTCATAAGAGCTCGAGGGGGCATACTGATTATTGAGTGGTGATTTTTGAATTGTATACCAATGAAATAAAGTATTGTGATAAATGTGTTTTGTGTGATTTTACAATTCAAATTTCTTGACAAGAAAGCAAAATGATACCAGCTACGAATAGTATGGTACGTACAAAGTTCTAGTTCAATATTTGCCAAATAAATTACAAGTTACAAGGTGTCGGGTTACAACATTGGACCAGTGTATATGTACGAAAAGAGATTTTTATGATTTATTATATTATTTTCCTATTTCTCTATCAAAACAATCAAAGAATGCTTTGATAGCAAGTGTACCTCCTTCAGTCTCAAGCTCACCTAATGCAATAGACACAAGGGCATTTCTTTTATGTACAGTAACATCTTTCCAAACCGACTCTGTAGATTTTAATTTTATGTTCCATGATTTTGGCGCGTGATGTTTAACAATGGCCACCGAATTCCTTATCTGTATAGAATGAATAGACGCAGGATTTGTGAGTTCAATACAAACAGTTTGGTTTTTGACACTACAAACGTCAGGATTAAAGAAAACGGAAAAAGCATCCAAGGTCTCTTCAATGGGGAGCATCTGTACTAAGCTTGCTTTTGTAACTGATGTTGGCAGCTCTAATTTGAGTTCCGTTGCAGCCTCTAGAGCTGCTGTCAAGTAATAGTTCCTGCCATTAGTACTCATCTGTCGTGATCCCAATGCTGTGAGCGATTCAACACGTATATCTCTGGCTACAATATTATCACGGTCTTTATTTGCTACATAAGTAGCCAACTCGAGTGCCCATTGGAAGTCTTCCGCATCTAAAGCATATTTTGCCGTTTGCAACATTTTATCAGTGCCGACCATCTCAATCATTCTTTCTGCTTTCTCCCCTCTTGTAAGCGGATTTAATTCAACGGGGTCACCACTGAACCAGCCCAAATACTCTGCAAAAACTGATTTCGAAGACCAAGAAACAGTTCCGTAAAATTCTTTCAAATACTCATTTCTGGCCAAGTTTTGAGGCAAGGTGAGAATTCGCACGATCTCATCAGGATGGAGACCGTAGTTTATAAGTCGCACAGTTTGGTCATGAACATATTGTATTGCATCCCTGTATTCCGTCATCAGTCTCAAGAGGCCCTCTTTACCAACAACAGGACGGCCGTGACTTGGAATGAGTATCTCTGGTTCGTAGTCAAGCATAACGTCGATGGATAAAAACCACTGCCGCAAGCTCCGGTTTGTTGTTCCTCGTATGGCGTAAAGGTTTGGAAATGCTTTATAGATATCATCGGCGCATAGAAATGCTTGCTGCTCCGCCCACCAGATTCCTATTTGGTCATCGGTTTCTCCAGGTATGTGTATAATTTGCATTTTCGCGCCTGCAAGAAAAATGATTTATTCTTTGATAATGAAGTCGTATGACAATGTCCGAGAAAAGAATTATGTGCAATAGGAGAAGTTCCTTATTACAAATTCGGTATGTACTATACTGAATTGATAGAGAAACGAAAGGTAAACATTTGAGGTGATTCAGTTGTCGAACTTTATTGACGTCATCACGTTCTCGTTATTAATGATTAAGTGGTCCCCTAAAGTGCTCGATAGGCGAGATATTATAAGTTACACAGTTTTCAGGTGACCTTTTATGAAATATCCACTGTCAGTAAATTCCATATGGGACGATAGCGACCCAATATTGAATAACCATTGTCGGTAAATTGTCAGTCAGGGACGAGCTGTATCTACATTTTTCATTGAGGCGTTTCTTTTTGACGTCAGTATACTTATAATAGGCGAGTAAAACTGCTAGCAAACCTTTAGATTAATTCAACATGCCTTTCAAAAATGCAAGACCTATACTAAAATGTGCCTTAAGGTCCCCTGGTCATAAAAAAGTTCTGTTGTACTACCAACTCCTGTGCCAAAGTCACCAAAACAGGGCAAATGCAGACCTACCCCTATTTATTTACTTTTTTTCTCGTTATATGCTTCAATTTGCTGCTATATTGCTTAAAAGACCTATAACTAAGTCCAAGTGATGGTTTCCCTTGAGGAATTGCACCATCAACATTACAAAATAGCAGGCTGGGCAAAAATGAAGCTTTTCTGATTATTTGGGGATGAAATATCGAAAATCATAGCAAAGATCAACCTTCGTTTGAGATTTCTGCTCCAACAAAAAATTTTTGATCATGTTTTTGATCACGATTTCGTCCCATTAAGCTTATTTTTTGCCCACATATTCCCTATATGTTCTTCCTCTCTTTTCATGCAAGCCATTTGTAATTCTTCATTGTTGATTTAACACCTAAAGTAGAGCCTGTTAGAGGAAATCCGTATTCGCCTATAAGAGACTTGACAAATGACTATTAATTATTGGGTTTGATGCTGACCCTCTGCGGATATATTAAGCGGTCAGTAAGATCTATCGTGTGCCGAAGATCGGATGCAATCGGTTAGCGGCGACAAAATTGTCGTTCGATTCCGATGATCGATGTCTCTTTTTTATAATCGATTATCGGTTTGGCCAGTGCGGCGCAGCCGCAGTCTGTAATATATACTACATGTTTTTTTTTTTATTAAACTTCGTAGGAACATTCTTTTAATTTTTTAAAATTGCTCCATACTAACATTCGTGAATGTCTGCGATGTAAAATGACGGCCACCATTATACGTAGGTACAGTACTTAGATCTACATTTTGTGAATTAATTGCGTAAATTTAGCATGGGTGCGTTTTATCAATTTTTTTATTGCACGAACTTCCTACGAACCCCAAAATTCTTAGGTGTTTTTATTAAAGGATCCTTCAAAGTTTGTACATACGAATTCGTATATTTACGTAAATTTTCCACGATAATTTAGTACCGTTCGTTGGTATTCTGGCGACCATTGGTTGCGAATGTTCAGTCTACTTTAAAGCGTGATTCATTGAAAGTTCGCAATTTATTTTATGAAGAAATTTGTTTATATACTCATATTTTTGGAAGGGTTTTGCTGTCAGTGCATAGGAATATTAACCAAGGAATAAATGCACGAGGTTTTCATTTTGTTAAACATAATTGTCATTACGATTCATTACGAATCAATCTTCACCGGCAGCAACTATTTATTACATTTAACACACAAGCCGGTTGCAAATTTGAAACAGTTATAGTTATAAAAGTTCATGAACTAACCAGTGCCTTGATAATACAGGATTTAAAAGCAATTGCAAATAGTGTGAACTATGATGATACTTAAAAGGACCTGTCTCACCAGATTCTGGCTTTTTTAAATATAATCGGTAAAATCGCATCGGAGCAACCAACCATTTCTAACCGATGATCAGTTATCATTTCGAACAGATGTCCCATCCCTAAAATCTATAAGTATCAAATCCCAATACTTGATTGATTTCGCTGAACACTTGCACTGGTAAAATCGATAACAATAGTAGATCTATAGTTGGTAACATTTAGATCTATTTGATGAATAGAATAAGATAAAAAAAAGACTAAATGAATAAAAAATATAAATAAACAAATGAAAGGAATATGATAGAAAATATATAAAAAAAAACTTCTGTCAAAAGAAATTAAAAAAGATATAATGAAAAATTATATAAAACATTAACATTAAATAATATGATAAATGGGTAAGGAATTGGGCAGTGTGGGTCTATCAATACACAAGGTCAAATCTTATTAGAAAATTTTGATCACTCAGGAGAATCTTCAAAATTGGTCCGATTTTGTTTTTGTCAAATCTCAAATGAACTTGAAAGTGAGTTCAGTATGGTCATTTCTCAAAAAAGAAAAATAAGTGGTCATATCTGTATAAAACAAATGTGAACCTTCCATGGGCCATATTTTTTTGCCAAGCTTGTTCAGAATGTTCTTGATAAAATCTTGAACGAGTGTGTTTCATGTGGTGTCAAACAAAGGTCACTTATTTAATGACATCAAATATAACTAGGTTAGAATGATTCTCCTGATGATTCTCCTAGTTCTCTTTTATTTTCTTGATATTCTTATTAAGATGAGGGAGAATGTTCTTATTGACTTTTAGATTTCAATGAAAGCAGAAGATGATATAACTGTTTATAACATATATTGACCAGAACAATTTCACAGATAGCATGGGGGAAAAGTATAGAAACAATTTGAACAACCGTGATTACTGCATAAATAAATTTAATACTTGACAATACATCTATGCTTTGATCGAGCAATTTTTAATTTCTATATTTTTTCAGCCAAGGAGGAGGAGGAGGAACACTAGTTGTGCTTTCACCAATGAGAGGACCTTATCGTTCAGCATTGGGTGAAGAACAACTCAGCTGAGGCCATTGCCATAAGTGGCGGGCTGGAGTCTGTTTGCCAACCAGGTATGAATCATTTCGTACTCTTCACACATAAAATGACAATCAAATAATCGTTTCAAAGTTTTTGATAAATAAGCATAGAATGCTAGCTTTCTAAAAATGTAGTCGGGGGAATATTTCAATATCGAAATATAACCTGCAATTGTCAATTAAACAAGTATTAACTACAATTTTTACTAAGTATATGTTGCATGATTTTTTTATAAGTTGATGCAAGAACAACTGATGAAATCAGGAGACATTACAGTCCGCAGACCTGTCCCTGCAAAATGTTGAAACGATGTTGGATAACATCATTAGGTTTGTATAATTCGAAACTTTATGGGACATAACTGCATATATTAATTATGTTTATTAAAAAGCACCGGTTTTCAAGGACCATCATATATTCATTAAATCATTCATTTCTTTAAGATAAACACAAGCTTATTATACCCAAATTACCGGACTTTCTAATGATTTCGAGAGGCAAGTGGTAGCATTTGGAATTTCTCCGAAGCTTTTAACCAGATTCCAGATTTCCCGGAGACTCTGAGTGACGTAGGACATTTTGAAAATGTGCATAATTCATTAAATACTACCCTTTATTCTGTAACTATTTTTATTTTGTATGGTTCCCAAAGTATGTCCCAAAATTCCTGATTTCCCATAGAAACCGTATTTTTTCAGAATTTTTTCAATTTCGCTAACAACTGACCATATTGGTCTATTGCCCATTTAGTCTCGTTATGTGGGCACTTGTTCTATGTCTCACTTTCGAGTTTTACACTGAATCTGTGGAATCTTTGACACTAAAACTCATTTACAGAAACTATTATCCAAATTATATGTACATCAAAATGTTCAGATAATATCAAACTAACCTTTTCTTTGCAAAATTTAAGATATTCTTTAATGATTCTAAAATATTCTGCTAATCAAATACCGTCACGGTCCCATTCACAAAGGCTAGTTGGTAGTTCGGCAAATTTGGTACCTTTTGTAACTCAATCACTGTTTTCAGAACCTAGATAATAAACCTCAATTATAGCAATACCCTTGATTTATAAGGCTAACTTTTTTGCAAGATTGATCAAGGTTTCGTCTGTTTTCATAAAATTGATCAAAAGAAGTCAATAAGCAATTCTAAGGATTTTTTTCTGAATGCTTTCTATCATCTTTGTTTGGTTATCACGCCGCCCCGCGCGTCCTTCCAAAGAACCATTTATCCTATTTTTATAACCAGTTATCACAAAAATGTTGAATCATCGTTAGCCGGATTGTCCAATGTTTTGCAATGAATAACCTGTTCTGACGGACTGACTTAAATATAAACCTTTTAAAAAGTATTACTGTTTTTTTTCATTAAATATTTCAAATAATTATTGTTGTTTCTATTATCTATATTTTATTCAAAATTTCTTTTAGATACGGTTATACCTGCTAGGACTACATCTGTAACAGGTGTTTCCACAAATGTATTCGGGTAGACAGACGCTTCTTTTTGAGCTTCTTTGCCATAACGAAGTTTAGGTCCAATGCCGGCGGAGAGATCCGGCAAGTATACGCCAAATTGTCTCATGGCTCTTTTGTAATACGCCACAGTTGTTCCTCGTGAAATCAGTGAAAAGGCCTTGCTAATGGAAGCGTGCGCCCAAATTTTAGGAGGGTTACTTTCATCTTCGATAAATGCCTGAATAAAACAAAAATAACTTAAAAACTATAAAATTATAAAACGATCATGGATGCACAAGCTAAAAAATGATACTTGCAAGATAAATAAGGCTGTTTTTAACCCAATATCCATTAGACATGTCTGTACCCAAAGCTAACAGACATATGTTGCAAAGGGAGCAGACTGGTGTGATCAAAGCTAACAAATTGATTTATAGAAGGCTAGTCAGCCTTAGCTATAGCAAACCGTCAAGATGACATTTTGTTTGTCTGTTTGTTTGTTTTTTAGGATTTTAACGTCGCTTTTTGAGCTGTTTTATATGCATTTTGGGAAAGTTGCACACGATGTGCTTTCGGCAGGCTGCGTAAACATATATAATGTTAAATGTTGACTTTATAGTTTAGTTAAGATAGAAATGTTGAATATGATTAGAAACCGACACATAAATTAAAACAAACAACATAATTTTTATTCGCCTATAAGAGTAACTGTGACGTAGCCCTATTGGCCTTTTGTTCATCAGTTCATAATATGAGGCACCCACCGTGTACAAACCTTTCTTAAACCCAAGTGCTTGGTGAGAATCTCATAAGTTCTCCCCGTTGACAGGAAAGAAGATATCTATAACACCGGGTACCTAACGTCTTTGTAAATCAGACGTCTATCTGTAGTGATGTTCTTTGACGCCACTGCTGTTTTAGCCCTGCAAGGACGAGCCGCGTCTTTAAGTAAAACTCTGCCATTTTTTAAATTCATGTATCCCACCTGTCAACAGGCATGAAGTATGTAGTTCACTAAGAATCTGTCTTGCATGTATTCCTTAAGAACAACGTTCTTTAATAAACGCACTGATTTCAGATTTATGTTCGCTTTTCATAGCTACGTTTAATTTGCTTAGTGTATGATACAAAACTAAATATCTTGAAAATGTTCCGCCAATTTCATAAAAGTTTGTACTGTTATAAAGATTTCATTCATGTATTATCCGCTTTAAGCATGAGATTCTTGCGTGTCAAAATTTTACACAATGGAGCAATTGTCGTTATTTTTAGAACAGCCCTCGTATATTGCGGCAATATCAAACTATCGGTGCTTTTGTTTGAAGTTTGAAACGCGGAAAAATTATCAAACGGAAAAGATATCAACCAGTACTGTGGCGTGACAAACGTTGCAATATTGTTTACATCAAAATATTTGTTCGAAGATAAAAATAATCATTCTAAAAAAATATATTTGTTGTTAAAAAAAATATGTTTATTGTTAAAAAAAATATATATTTTTCTAAAAAATATATTTGTTGTATCTTCATAAAATAATTTTGTTCTATAATTTGCATCATGGGATGCGTCGACAATTGTGCAAGGGACCTGCTCAAAACGCAGCCCCACCACGCTGACGACATAGCCGATGAAGAAAAACGCTGACGATAAACATTATACACTTTATTCAGGAAATAAGGCATTAAGCCCAACATACAACATATATAAGTAACAAACATATTACATATATAGTCTTCAAAAAAATGATAACATGCAACATTCCCAATGGGGAAAAACACACTTCAAAGTATATATTTAAACCAATTCCCTTTGATTTAACAGTTGAGAGAAGGACGTATTTACATGAAAAATACATACATATATATATAGAGAGTTTTTAAAAGTATTGGAGATTGTAACGCATTTCAAAACATTTATAAACAAAAATAGTTATTTTTTCAATTTTTTTTTCATTTTTAGACGTCAGGAGCTCAGTAAATTTTAATATATTTGGGTTCTTACAATAAACTTCTTTATGTACATTTTTCTTATACTGGTGTATAAAGGGCATTTCAAGTAAAAAATGAAATTCATCTTCTAGAACGTTACATTATCTTACATTTTTGTTCATTGTATGATGTTTTTTGTGGTTTATGCCATTCGCCCGCCTCAACTTCTAACCTATGTGCAGAAACTCGAAAACGAGTAAGAGCTATTCTGTACTTATCAATTTTGATAAATGATTAATACGGTTGATATATAGACTTACAAAAAAGTCTATATGTTAGCACTGGAAGAATTATCTAAATCGCTATTCCATGACTGCAAATAATTATCCCAGAGTCTCTGTTTAAAGATAGGTAGAAACATAAATATACAATATTTTATTAGCATAAAGCCGTACTTATACACTTCTACAAATAACACGAATCCACTTGCTTAAATCAGGCACACTAATTTATTACAAGTCACTTCGTGTCTGTACCGACAATCAATCAATCAGTTTTATTCAGAACATAGAACAGAAGAGAACATACGCTTTATTTCAGTTTCACAGTTTACATACTTGTTGTAAAAGCATGTACGCAAATAATACAACAAAAAGTTTAATGCGATGTTACGTTCACAAAGAAGAGCAAAAGCATCGTTACAAATACATACAAACACATTGATAATACATGTGTCATGTGACATATTAAATGATTTATTATGATAACGAACTTAGCATTGCCTCTAGTATCTTAAAAAAAACAAAAAGGACTGCTTATAGATAATTACCTATCACAGGCAAAGGGTATAAAATTTACTATAAATTTAAAATATGTTTGTGCAAATGAAATACTGAAAAGAAAAAAAAAGTAATATTTGCTGTAACGTGGGATATTGTTCCAAAGGTTTGATGAGGATTTCCACTTAAGTTAAATTTGAAAAAACAAATCTTGATTTTTTTTTAACTTTAACAATTTTGTTAATATTTGAGGAAAGTAGTCATAATCAACAACTTTCATAACAATATTGCCAACAAGGCATGCGAGTTCAACAGTTTTTATCTGGCGCGTATTGCAACGACTTATTCTTTGGTACCCTAAAGTCCGTTAAAATTCCGATGTTATTGTAAAAAGATAAAATCAGAGCAATGCAGAAGAACAAAAAAAAAAAAAAAAAAAGTGTTGACACTACTAACATCGCGCAAATATATTAAAATAAGTATTATTTTTAAGATGACGTGTCTGACGAACACATTGCATATTTCAGGAATTAAATGTCATACAATGTAGCCTGATTAAACAAACCAGATTTTAGTTTAAACTGGGCAGTGAAGTAAGCACAGTCCAAGGATCCGTCCAACGAGTCCTTGTTCACGGGTCAAACAACACTAACCCACGAGCCCAACCAAAACACCACGCCCTTAATTGTTTACTGGCTGTTACACTGTTAGCTTTCGCACTTCTCGTGGGATAAATATAGAACAGAACAGACTTTTTATTAAGACTTGTACAAAGTACATCATCATATCTATAACAAATATCAAACATCAAATTCAATTGTGTCACGTGGACCACTTACACCTTCACACACGCATGCATACAAAAACGCACACACTCACACACACAACTAAACCCACCCAGAAAAACGCATTAATACAGAGCATAATACCTTATCTTATACATAACTAATTAACATCAAAACGTGAAAAGAGACGTTAAAAGAGGATGAAAACATAAATGATTCATATTCAGAGAACGTCTGGTACTTAAAGCATTTTTAATATATTTACTTAGATTACGCAGCACAATTTTACTTTTAAAATTCATTAAATTCTGAAAATTAGTATTTCTTCAGGCATTGTTTTCTTAAATCATCGAATCGTTTCTAAATACAAATAAAATGATACTCATCTTCTATATCTCCAGAATCACAATATATATACAAATTCTATCTTAACGAGCTAGTCTGTGTTGAGAATACCTACCTGTCTGGATCCTAGGAGAATGAGATGATAATCTTATTCTTGATAGAGTACATCTTAACGAGTATGGCAATAGCTCTTTTAATATGATACATATTCAAAATTAGTTTTGAAATATTTATAAGAGTTTAAAACTGGACTGTTTTCCACTGTTACATGCCACTGTTGAATGAAGTTGTCAACAACTCTACGTTTGAAAATATCTTGAAACTCTTTTATGTTTATATGATCTATGTTATAAAAAGCATACCCAAATCCGTAATTATTCAACAGGCTCTTTACATTCGCGGCCCAATTCTTAAAACCTTTTTCACAGTTGCTTTCACTTTCTGTATACATTGTTTTTACTAAAATATTATCACTATTTGCGACCTTACACCAGTACTTTATGATACGTACATAACGAGATATATAAAGTGGATATCGACCAAGTTCGTCATATACACCATTAGAATTAGTATTTGTCCTAACATCTAGCAACCGCTTACAGAATTTCAAATGTAGTCTTTCAATTTCCTTGAAATTGTTAAAACCCCAAATCTCCGAGCTATATCCTAAAATAGAACTAACAAATGAATCGAATAACTGGCATAAAAGTTTTGGTTTAAATTTATTTTCTTACAATTGAATGATTATGCATTTAAGGCTTTTACAGCCTTTCCAATTATATGTTCTTGGTTTTTTAAATAGGATCCGGTAAAATTAAAAACTGTTCCCAAGTAATTAAAATTATCTACCACATCTATCAAAGCACCATGATAACGCCAAACTTCACTTCTACGAATTTGCCCTCTTTTCCTTAACACCATAATCTTTGTTTTATCAGTGTTAACTTCAAGACCCCAAGTATTACAATATGTATACAATAAATTTAAGCTGTTTTGCAACGCCTCCACCGACCTTCCAACGACAGCAATGTCATCAGCAAATAAAAGTAATATAAAGACAATATCATCAATTGCTAGCCCTAGCTCCCCTATCCTGCAAGAACAATTCTATATCTTCCATTAACAACGACACTAGCGTAGGGAAAATCACCTCCCCTTGACGTAGACCGACTGCGTATTCAAAATATTCCGAGTAACTGTTACACTGTTTTACACATTCCTTTACTTTACTGTACATATCCTTGATAATACGTAAAAGCTTGCCCTGGATACCTTTATTATAAAGTTTATACCACAGTGCGTTTCTATTGATACTGTCAAAGCAGCGTTTTAAATCCACAAAGCAAACGTTTAATGTTTTTTTTTCTCATTCAAAAATTTCTGTATCAAAGACAAAAGAACAAACATTGCATCGACAGATGAGTGACCTTTTTTAAATCCAAATTGGGCATCTGAAATACGATTATAATTTACCCAAAATGCTTCAATTCTATTGTTCAAAATAGTAGTGAAGAATTTTGACATACAGCTTTCTAACATTACCCCTCTATAGTTATTTACACAGTCAACGTCACCTTTTTTAAAAACAGGAATTAAAACTCCGTCCATCCACGTATCGGGGAAATACCCTGAACTTAGTTTAAACATATTTATTTCACAAATATACAAAGTACGTTTACATAGCACAAAATACAAAAGTAATTAGAAGCAAGCTTGTAAGCTTATATGAATTCTTTCCCATGATAGTATTTGTCTGAATAATGTCAGTCGAATTTGTTCAGTCAGTGAAACAAAAATGTTAAGATGACAACTTGAAATTTGGTTAAATAGTGTTAATATTATTATTATTAAAGCTATATGATAAATATATGATAAAGTGGTATATTTCATAAGGAGTCTTTGTATTATAACTAATTCCAACAAAAATTGAGGAAAGCCAATAACATGAATAAAAGGTCTTTTCGGAGTTTAAATGATAGAGAATATGCTATTTTGGGGCTTCCGTGGCCGAGTGGTTATAGTCGTTGACTTACAATCTCTCAGCCCCTCACCGCTGTGGGTTCGAATCCCGGTCTGG
>JAULCC010654412.1:0-16269 GCA_032358795.1 Nuttallia obscurata | reverse complement strand
AAATTAGGGTTTCCGCTCTCTAAGTCAAAGAGTTTTCATCCGGTCTTTATCAAACTTTGTGAATATGTTGGTGGGCAAATATCTCGACCAAGTTCTATAACCAGCCAAATCCTCCCAGGCACTCCTGAATAATAGCCCTTGAATTGTCCGAAATTAGGGTTTCCGCTCTCTAAGTCTGAAGAGTTTTCATCTTGTCTTTATCAAACTTGGTGAATATGTTGGTGGGCATATCTTGACCAAGTTCTATAACCAGCCAAATCCCCCCAGGCCTCCTGAATTATGGCCCTTGAATTACCACAAATACAATGGGCATATTTTGTGTCAGTTTGGCACTCTTGTTAATTAAGAATTTGTATTATTTAAAAAATTATAATCTATCTACTCAATAACCATTTATGGTAGAGTTTTAAAATATTCAACATTGTAATAGCATACACATGATATATAATATTCATAATTCTTATCTCCATATTCTCATAGTAATGCCAATTGTTATGAACATAAAAATACTCTTCTGCTTGATAACTTGAGATTGCCTTGACATGCGGTCCTCAAACTTGTCAGGGATGTTGGAACCGACAAAAGCCCCTCTCCATGTATAGTTAAAACCATAAACCTGCCTGTGGTTATACCTAGTTTGTGTTTTCTGTAATGCTAAAATGTCTGTAGAATGCATCAACTGATTCTTGTCAAAAATATTGATCAGGAGCAGTAGACGTGCAAGACGCAAATTTCAAGTTTGTTTGCGCAAGGATTACGTGTCAGTATCAAGTTACATAGCAAACAGAGAAAAAGGCTTTTGTTCACTATCAAAGCAGTGTAGCTGGGGAATTTGTCACATTCAGTGACTGGTCTAGTTTTTCTCAAGATCATTTGTGAATGTTCTCAACAGATGAACACTAGGCACCTATGTGTAATTTATTCATTGGAATTAGAGTTTGCCTCAAGACAAGTCTTGGAAGGACAGCAGAAATAATAATTCCGGTTCTTTGGAAGTTTTCAAACACTTAGTATATCTGTTCTCATCTGTGACCTGCGGTTTATACTTTTTTTTTGTTCCAATATTATTGAAATCAAGATAGATCATGATTACCTTTGTCTTCTGGTTATGCAAAGCCAGAAATTGTATTTTTGACTTTAACTGATTCCAACGCATGCCACAAATACCAAGCCATTTTATTCCTGTTACAGTCTCTATGCCTAAGTTACAATCTAGCCTTTGTTCTGCCTAATACACATATGAATCACCCATCAACCAGTCTTCTGGAAATATCTCAATACTTCCTTTTTACATATACCAAGTACATTTCAACACAAATTGGTCTCTTTTGTCAATGAAATGTATTACATGACATGCTAGTACCATACTTTGCTCAGCTGATAGTAAGGTTTAAAAAAAGGATAAAACTATTACTTACTTTACTTATAAAGATTTGAAAGAACCAGATTTTAAGCCAGGACATGTATTAATGAGTAATGGCAGATACTTTAAACAGCTATATATGAAAGTTTGCTATGTTAACCCCTAAATTCTGTCAACACTGTTGTTTGCATGGAGGATGCCATAATACTAATATACAAGTGATCATATTCCTATTATATTGACAAAAGTTAATGATTGCATAAGTGTATACCTAACATGCATTTTTCAATAATCTAAGCCTTAAACATATCTTCTCATTCCATCATTAACTGTTAAGTTTTTTTTCTGCAACTGTGTGTTTAGTTTAGTGATTTTGTTTGATCAGTGTTAGGCATGCTAGCCTCTGTAACCACCCTCTGCCTTGCTGCCATTTTAGTGCTGATACTATCTGTTGCTGCAATATATCAGTCTTTTAAGCTCACCTGAACCTGAGGCTCATGGTGAGCTATTGTGGCCATCTTTGTCTGCCGGCCCTCCATCTGTCCTTTGTTGTACGTCTTCTGTAGCCCGCCCATTAGTCAAACATTGCTTCAAACAACATCTCCTCCTAAATGGCTTTGTCATTTTTAATTAAACTTTACTGGAATGTACCTTGGCTGGTCCCCTTTAGAAATTGTTCAAATAATTGTATTCCAGAACTTTTGTTGCCATGGCAACAGAAAGGAAAAACTTTAAAGATTTTCATAGAGGCCAGATTTAAAAATATTTGGCAAAAGTGTCCCTTTGATGACTCTCTACAAATATTGTTCAAATTATTTTGATCAGTTGAAAAACATGGCAGCCAGTGGGTGGAGCCAGTTATCCATACATGTATATAGTGAAAACTGAAAAATCTTCTTCTCCAAAAGTATGAATGACAGAGCTTACATTTTGCCTATATCATGCCCTAGATGTTCTTTACCAACTTTGTTCAAATGGTGACCATAGGCTCAAATATGGCCCTGCAAGAGGGGCATATTATTTTTACTTAGAATTATCTAGTGAAAATTTTAAGATTCTTCTTCTCTGTTACTGTATATGCAGGAGCTTTCATATTTTATATGTAACATCAGTTATATGTCCTGTACTGAGTTTGCTCACATGGTAACACTAGGGTCAGATTTGGCTCTGCCTCAAGGGTGTCTTATTTTACAAAGACTTATATGGTGAAAACTTTCAACATCTTATCTCTGTAATCATATACACAAGGGCTTAGATATATTGTGTGTAAGATTATAAATAGGTTCTTTATCAAGTCTGTCCAAATGGTTACACTGGGGTAAAAAATGGCCCTGCCCTAGGTGGGGTCTTTTTTTCTGTGGACTTATATACAACAAACTTAAAATATCTACATATCTGAAACCATACAGACTAGAGTTCAGATATTTTGTGTGTTACATCATTTACAGATTTTTCATCAAGATTGTTCAAATAGTATCTCTAGGGTTACTTATTTTGTATATATGAATTTTAGGTGAGCAATTTTGTCATGGTTCTCTTGTTTATTGTTACCCCTTTCATCCATAGATATGACTTTTTTCATAAGCGACCAGTGTAGATCCAGACCAGCATGCACATCTGGCAGTCTGATCAGGATCTAGACTGTTCTCTTCTAGTACAAAAATAACCTGATTTATTTGAAAGGGAACAGTGTAGATCTTGATCAGACTGCACAGATGAGGGCAGGTCAGGGTCTATACTGGTGGCACATGACAAAAGTTATATCCAGGGAATAAAGGATTATTCATGCTATGGCAAAGTTGGGACTTAACAGTTTAGTAAATGTCACTTAGGAACCTGACGTTGCCATTGAAATGAGGATTTTAATTCATTTTATAAATAAGTTAAAGGAATGCTGTTTTTTAGATGACATAAGCATTTACATGCAGGTAGTTATTCTTTGAACTATGTGTAATTTTATGTCAATAATTAGAATTTCCATAATTCCTGATAAGATAGTCATGAGTCAGTTTAATACCTGCATTTTGCCTTCAAGTTTGCTTTGAAATATTTCATTTGAAATGTAAAAATTTAGCTGTAGCTGATGATTAAACCACAGTGCTGAGTTTGATGTTGGATAATGACTAACTAATGGTAGACACATTCAAAACATTAATTTTGTCCACATATTGAAAACATTTTTAAGTTTGAGCTTCACTCAGGTTTTCTTTTGAATACTCGATGCAACACGGATATAGTGGAATTCTTTAAGACAAAAAGTATTTCGGACAACCTTTTAAGTCAAACACTCTGACAATACTTTATATATATTCACATTTCCTTTGAATGTTAAATACCGCTAAACCAATATTTGCACTTCTGTTCCACAAATGACATGTGTAAATTATCTGACCAAGAAGTTTGTTTATTGTAATAGCTACTCTAGTATCTTTGTCAGCTGTGAAAACTATAAAGAAAATTTGAGATATTTTTCAGATGTTTCGTTTAAATACCAAAGGACAGATAGGAGTTGGGGAGAGATGTATAACGTCTCGATCTGGGGATACATTACACATGAGTTTCTGTGATACCCAGCCTACGGGACCATGGACGTGGAACGAGGTATATATAATGTAGAGAGGATATTTACCCGACTCACTGTATTGTAAAGTTTCCATTGGCTCTACAGCATAATTTACCAAGATCTACCTTTGAATAAACTGTGTGAACTGTATTAACAGATAGTCTTCATTGTAGGAGGACTTAATTTGTATAGGTTAAGAGCAATAATTGTGGTGTCTAATACCATCCTTGTGTGTAAGTATTGTCAGATATAAAGAACTAGAAGAAAGATGACATCATCTTTGTGTGTAAGTGTTGTCTGAAATAAAGAGCAAAAAAAGAAATCTGGGTTATCATCTTTGTGTGTAAGTATTGTCTGATATAAAGAACTAAAAGAAGGATGACATCATCTTTGTGTGTAAGTGTTGTCTGAAATAAAGAGCAAAAAAGAAATCTGGGTTATCATCCTTGTATGTAAGTATTGTCTGAAATAAGAAGCTAAAAGTAGGCATAGTCATCATCTTTGTGTGTAAGTATTGTCTGTTATAAAGAGCTAAAAAAATCTTGGTCATCCTTGTGTTTAAGTATTGTCTGAAATAAAGAGCTAACAGTAGGCCTAGTCATCATCTCTGTGTGTTGGTATTGTCTAAAGAGCTTTAAAGACCTGGGTCATCCTTGTATGTAAGTATTGTTTGAAATAAGAAGCTAAAAGTAGGCCTAGTCATTATCTTTGTGTGTAAGTATTGTCTGATATAAAGAGCTTTAAAAAATCTTGGTCATCCTTGTGTGTAAGTATTGTCTGAAATAAAGAGCTAAAAGTAGGCCTAGTCATCATCTTGATGTGTAAGTATTGTCTGATATAAAGACCTTAAAGAAATCTTAGTCATCCTTGTGTGTAAGTCTTGTCTGAAATAAAGAGCTAAAATTAGGTTGATATCATCATCCTTCTGTGTAAGTAATGGCTGGTATATAAAGCTCAAAATAGACTGACATCATCATGTTTGCATGTAAGTATTGTCTGGTATAAATACCTAAAGAATAATCATCTTGTGTAAGTATTGTCTGATACAAAAGGAACATCATCATCTTTGTTTATAAGTATTATAATATATTAAGCTCAAAGTAGACTGACATCATCATAGTTGTGTGTAAGTGTTGTCTTATACAAAGAGCTACAAGTAGGCTGACTTCATCTGTCTTGTGTGTGAGTACCGGGTATTGTCAAAGAGCAAAAAAATGTAGGTCTTAAACCTAAATAACCAAACTATATCATCTTTGTGCATAAGTATTATCTGATATAAAGAGCTAAAAGTCGGCTGGCATCATCATCCTTGCCTGTAGGTTTTGTCTATTATATAGAGCTAAAAGTAGGCTTACATCATCTTTTTGTACAAGTATTATCTGGTTTAAAGAGCTAAAAGTTTGCTGATATCATCCTTGTGTGTAAGTATTGTCTTATACAAAGAGCTATATGTCATCTTCTAAGTTTCTTTAAACATTTAGGTCTGATGCAGAACTCTGGTTGCCATGGTTAGTAAAAACGTCAAAGAAACCTTTCCCTCAGAAACCACTGAGCCAAAATCAAAATTATGTAATGAAGATAAATAGCTGATGTCCAAATATGGTCCGGCCCATAGGAGGTCATATTTCACAAAGACTTTAAAAGTGAAAACTTGAATGTATCCTTCTGTGAAACCGTACAAGCTTACAGCTTAAATATTTTGTGTCGAACATTATATGCATGTCTTCTCCTAAGTATTTATTTCAAGTCAAACCTTGGGTAAGACTTTTGTCCCATTTATTTAGGCTTATTATGTAGTAACTTTATTAATGTCTATGTCTTCATTTTTGGAACATCTTTATTAGCTTCAGCTTTGACTTTTTCTGCCAAACATTAATACTGTGCAGGCCATTTATAATTATTTTTTAAACGATGACCCTGTATAGGGTTTCATATTTTGTATGTGGTATATCAGGTCTGCAATTATTGTTTGTTAAAGTCCTCTTTTTCTCAGTAACTACTCAGATACAATAATGAAACTTGATATTGTTCTGTGACATCTTATTAGCGACCACAGGGACAAGTTCTTTAACGCTTGGTTGCATTTTGTGAGAGTTATGCCCCTTTTTATGTCAGAATTTTAATTAAGTATTTGCTAAAATCTACATTTTCTCAGTCTCACAGGGGAGGTCCTTGGTACAGAGGTCAATGCAATTTGAATTTTTTTTTTAACTGTTTAGCACTTTAACCATTTTGATATATTTTCATACTTTCAGCAAACGGGTCAGGTCAAGAACACTGACAACGATAAATGTGTGGAGGCTAGCAATGACAACAGGCTTCATCTAGTGCCGTGTCAAATGGACATGTCAACCCAGATGTGGGTGGTCAATGAAATTCGGACATGGAAGAGATGATGACATCTTGGAGTGGTTTTACATGAGTCAGACATTTGTAGATTTCACATATCATTACAAGATGTTAGGATTTAGATTTTATTATGATTTGAGTTTTACTGAAATCTACAGCAAGGTCAAGATTTCTGTGACACCTATAGTTCTATTGTTATATGTTTTTGCTCCAAATATTTTGTTGTTTCATATTACTTATTCATTTGTGTATGTCTTTTAGTATAATTTAAAATAACAGTTTCCTCTTTACTTATTCATTTTAAACTTACTAATGATACTGCTGTTGTCTTAAATCTTTGATAACTCCATGAAAGCTGTGTGTATTTATACAATGTTAGAAACCCTCACTATTTTAGCTGTGGTTATTTACAACCAGCTTGACCATGATTGACACCAGAATAGACAGCACATATATAAAACATAATATATATAGGCAGAGAGAAGTTTAAGGAGGCTTATGCTGTGACTTCAACTAACAGTCAGCAGATAAGACATAAAGGCTATAAACTACTGTGTGTATTCAGCCAGATTAAAAGAAATGCCTTTGTCTGGATAGGTATATGGCCAGTCCTTATTTTATGAAAATACCCCTAGTATATAAAATACCCCTAGTATATAAAAAAAAACAGTATGTGAAATACCCCCAGTATATGAAATACCACCAGCAAATGAAATACCACTAATAAATCCACAGGTAGCACAGCATGCCAAAATTCTCTTGTCTAATGCCTTTGAGTCCAATCTCCTCTTTTATGTACTCTCAGTATAGGCATGAATCAGGATGGGCATTTCTTCAAGACTAATATTGGTGTTATTTAGAAATTTCAGACTGATATGCCTAGTATTAAAATTAACAGTATGGATCCATACAGACTATCACTGTTCTCCTTGTCCTACTGTTCAGTATTTTTTTATTACCCATATTATAGTTTCTTTTAGTTTGAACTTATTTATTTTAGCTTTATTATTTTGAATCATGTACAAAGTCTATGTCTTGTTTGGAACTGATACTTGGTGTCTTATGAAAGTCTAATGGATGTTTATTGATAAAGTTTTTTATATTTCGTGCTGTAAAATCAGAGTCAAGGGTTTTATGTAAGTTATTGCATTTTTTTGTTACACTGAACCATGGATATAATAAATTTTGTGTTGCACTTACCCACTGATATTGGTTTAGAATGATAGGTTATATAAGCCATCATTAAAGTTCTTTTTATATTCTGAAATTTCTTGACATATATTTTAATGATGCATGAAATTGTTATATCTAAAAAGATTCAACTGATATATTGTCTGTGGTATTTAATGCACATGTTACACCCGATTTCCTTGTGTAATTCTTAGCAAAAAGAATGAATTTTTTAAATGATTGTTGATTTATGTTCAGTGAAAGTTCTGCCATGACATATGTTAGTAAAGCTGTTTATAAAAAAATATGTATTTGTTTTGTTGCCTAGCAAAACTGAGATATTAATATATATAAAAGTATGTGCTTGGACTGTCTTGGATTGTTGCATTTTTATCAGTTCAATAAGCTTAGCTTTCATTCCAATCCTTTCTTGCTACACTTATATGTTAATGTTATTTGTGAAATATTGGAACAATAAATGTGTTTTAAATAATTCAGCTTTAAGAACTTGAACCAAAGTTACCCAATCCTTATACAGATGTTGGTCTTAGTATAAGTGTTCTTGAGTTTGGTATTTGTCTACACTCAAACCTTATTGCCTGAGTATTATTAAGTCTGCTGTCTTTCAAATGTAAACAGATTTTGACCATTTGGACAAAAATTGTTGATTCTTTAAAAGAGAGCCTTGTGTGAATTAAGGGTGGTTTGTGAAATTCAAAAATAAGTCTAATGCTACCCTGGGGATTATTGTAAGAAGGGCATAATTAGGGGATAACCATTCTATCCTTGAGGATTTGCAGAATTATATTAGTGGTTTACATGCGACGTGTTAGCAGAGCATATAAAACAGTTATATGCGACATATTAACCACTGATATACGTCCGCAAATCTTCAAGTACGGCTTGGTTATCCCTATTCTAATGCAATCCAATAAAATGTGTTTTGTAATGCTTTGGTACTTTGATGACATTACATACATACAGTTCTGTGACGTCATTATATAACGTTTTGGCGTTCTGAATATTGATTAGACTTTCCAACAGTATAATGTAGATTTATATGCTGCAAATTTAGACTGATTACCCAATCAAAATGCCTGTTACAAAAAAGTTGCATTAGAAAAGGGGCTTGATATGTGATATTTATACATCACGGTAAGGGTCAACATTAACATATTCATTTACACATGACACTACTGAAAATATAACTATGCTTGGATTATCATACTAAAGAATAGTATATCATCAGCAGATTTTTAATTGATCTGTGATTTTCAGAAGAGGTCATAATGACAAATTCATTTAAAATTAGGAATTTAACTAGGATTAATCATTGCTGCATTATTTTTGTACTATGTGCTGATGTACTCTGTATTTGTAAAACTGGTAGATCAGTTGATGTACTGATGCACTCTGTATTTGTTAAAATGGTTCATCAGTTTGCGTTTTAATGTACTCTATTAAACTGGTTTATCAGTTTGTGTTTTGATGTACTCTGTATTTGTTAAACTGGTAGATCAGCTGATGTACTGATGTACTCTGTATTTGTTAAACTGGTTTATCAGTATGTGTATTGATTTACTCAGTATTTGTTAAACTGATAGTTCAGCTAATGTACTGATGTACTCTGTATTTGTTAAACTGGTACATCAGTTGATGTTCACTGTAATTGTTTAACTGGTAGTTCAGTTGATGTACTCTGTATTTGTAATAATGGTAGATGTACTGATGTACTCTGTATTTGTAATAATGGTAGATGTACTGATGTACTCTGTTTTTGTTAAACTGGTAGATCAGTATATGTTCCTTTGCACAGTATTTGGTAAAACGGTTATTATGTTAATTTCTGCTCTGTATTTATTGTTCCATTAGTTCAGTTCTTGTACTGATGGACTCTATATTTGTTAAACTGGTAGTTCATTTCATGTGCCCTATGTGGGCCTGGGGCGTGCCAACGTAGTACAAGAATTTGGACCACTTCTTAATCCTGGCATGATTGTAAGAGGCGACTAACAGGGTTTGAATATGAATCTGGAGTTTCTCCATCTCTGATTCTCCAGCAGGTAGAAAATTGTTGGATCCATACCCCATATTTTTATCTCGATGTAAATGAGGTTTCGATCCAACATTTTTTTCCTGAATGGCGCCATATAACCTATATACAGTGTTGCGGTCCCGTAAAACCCAACTCAATCAATCAATCATTTCATGTACTGATGTGCACTGAGTTGTATTGGTAGTTCATTTCATGTACTGATGTGCACTGAGTTTATTGGTAGTTCATTTTATGTACACTTCGTCATACTTGTTTTTCATGGACATGTCAGCTCTGTATTTGTTGTTCATGGACATGTCAGCTCTGTATTTGTTGTTCAGTGATAACAGAGCAGCTTGCATAGATGTTCATCTGATGTCATTTGCATGCCAACTACAACCCCAGAGTAGCTTTAAATCTGTAGATCATAATTTTTTCTAATTTTTTGTCTGCAGTTCATTTAGTGACATGACTTAGTACACCTAAGCAAGTTTCCTCATTTGTAAATACCATGGTAACATTTTAAGACCTGTCAGCTCAATAGTGATACATTCCATTCATTGTACATGATATTGTGGTCTGCTTACTAGTAATATGAATAGACCTGTGTTTAGAAATTACATGAATGTGACATTTTACTGGACTAGTTTTGGCCATAGGATATATACTAGCTGCACAGTTTGTGCCATATATTATTCTTTAAAACACTTGTAGCACAAATCACAGGATGAAAAGTGGAGTGTTATTTATAAATTTAGTGTAGCTGTGCAAAATTAGTGCTTTTTTAATAAATGTTTGACAATTTGGGACAATTGAAGTCTTTTACATCATTATCATTATTTCACCAGTTGTTGTTTTTCTTGAAAATAAAATATAACAAAACATCTGACTAGGTCATTGTTCAAAGTCTATGATAACTGATACTTGCAGGTTTGAGAAAAAATTAAAAATACATATTTATATAACCTAATGATTTAAATTTTGAGATGCCTTTATGACAATTATCATTTCAGTAAAAAGGCATCAAAGTTCTGTAAAAACATCTGCATTAAACTGCAAGTAAATAAATAATCCCATCTCTTTGTTTCTGGAATCTGTCTAGAAGATCACTACTGCAGTTTGCCTCTATTGTACAGCACAAATCCAAATGAGGTAATATTTAGGTATTAAAAAGCAGTATGATGTGAAAAACATAGAAAAAGATTTCATTCTAAAAGAAGGTAAAATAAATTAATTGCACTTTTAAAAAATGATTGTTCAGTTTGGAGCTTAAATTGTGTTCAACATATATCCTCAGAAGTTTCTCTGTAGAGATGTATGTTAGTGATTGGTCTTGCATTTGAAAATAAATGGACGTATGTGATATGTAACTTGTTTTTTATTGTTTGAGACAGATTTTGCTGTTAGTAGAAAGCTTTAGTTTGTTACATATTAGTAATTATGGAATTCTGTTGTCACAATTTGCTGATGATAAAGGATATCATGTACTTCCGTTACTGTTTTGCCACCCTATGTGGGCCTGTGGGGTGCCTATGTGGCACAAGAATTTGGACCACTGCTTAACCCTTGCATGATCGTAAGAGGTGACTAAAAGGTTTTTAACATAAACTGGAGTTTCTGTATTTCTGATTCTCCAGCAGGTATTAAGTTGTTGGATCCATACCCCATATTTTTATCTCGATGTAAATGAGATGTGAATCCAACAAGTTATTTCCTGAATGGCACTATATAACCTATTCAGTGTTGCGGAGCTGTAAAACCCAACTCAAATACTGTTTTGCCATAGACAAAGATTGTTGTATCATCAGCAAACACATCAACTGATGAAATGACTGCTGGAAGTGGAAGATCATTTATGTATGATATGATAAGTTTTATCAGTACAAAGGCCATAGGTCTACCAGTACACATACAAACAACCAGAAAATATTATATGAACAATGTATACAAGAAGTTAAAACATAAGGTCCAAGAGGAATATGATGTGTAAAATGTTGGTTTTAACAATATTTCCTGAAGAGGATGTTCACTTTTGTGTTCTAGCTGTTAAATGCACAGTTTCCAATTACTGATAAAATCAAAATTATGTATCGAAGATAAACAGCAGATGTCCAAATATGGTCCACCCCTAAAATTGTAATATTTAGCTGAGAATTTTATAGTGAAAGCTGTAAAAATCTTCTCCTGAAACCATTTATACTAGAGCTTAGATATTTTTTGTGTAACATCATATAGATGTCCTTAGCCAAGTTTTTTTTCCTGACATCTCCTCTAAAACCATACATGCTGGAACTTTTTAATTTGTGTGTTACATAAGATACAGGTTTTAAAAAAAAAAATGTACAATTTGGGACCCTAGGGGTTACTTATTTTTTATCATTATGGATTTTCAGGTGACCCAATACAGAACCATAATGGTTCTTTTGTTTAGTTGACATGAATCAAATTCTGATATTAATGGAGGGCTGGTAGCTTTGTACTAACCAAGATCTTGGTATTTTGCTATACCTGTATATGTACACAGTCAGTTCCCAGAATGCCATTGGCCTTTTGGTTTTCTTTTTCTTCAAGTGGTTGGTTTAAAAGTAAACCACAAGATAACATATTTAGAAACATCTCCATTTCTAAAATTCAATTTTAAGGAGGTTATGAAAGAAATTCATGGAATATAATTATTCTTTTCAGTGGGCATATCTTGGGCACTGGAGCTAATCATCAAATATCAGCATGTCTTTCTCTATATTTAGCTCACCTAGTGATCTTATATGATTCGTCTCTGTCCTGTGTCTGATTACAATTTTTGACCCAGTCTCCATGCAACTTGATCAGAATCCATTGTTAAAATCTCAGACATGTTAGGAAATGGGTTATGTGGGGTAAAAAACTAGGTCACATCTTTCAAAAACCTGTGAACTCACCAAAGAGGTTATTTTTTGTACCCACTTCATGAAACTTGGTCAGAATGTTTCTCATGATAAAATCTTGGACAAGTTAAAAACTGGGTGATGCTGTGTCTGAACTAGGTCAGCAAGGCAAATCTTTTAAGGAAGCTTGTGAACATTCTAGAGGCTATATTGTTGGTCAAAATCCTCATGAAACATAGTCAAAAATATTTACCGTGATAAAATCCTGGAATGAGTTTCAAAGTTGGTTGTGATGGTTCAGAAACTAGGTCTGATGGGCAAATCTTTAAAAACCTTGTGAACACATTGGAGGCAATATTTTGGGCCCAATCTTTATGAGACTTGGTCAGGATGTTTGTTTTTTTGGCAAAAAAGTTTAACCGATTACATGTACTGCAATTCTAATTTACTCTGAAAGGTTTGATCTGGTACATTCTCCTAAAATTCAACTATCTTTACCCCCTGCATAATCATATCTTTAACATCTGTTAAATCAGGTGAACAATATGATTGCAATCATTGCACCCTTGTATTTTGTTTAGAGATAAATTTTGATCATGTGATACTGGGCATTATATACCTGGTTATATCTTCTATGAAAATTGTTTGAAGGGAACAATAAATGGAAGTGTGTATGTGTTTAGCATAGATCATTTTAGATATAGACGAGTCTGACACAATGATAGTGTTGTATGTCTAGCAAGTTAAGTCTGTACCAAATAAAAAAGTGACCCTAATATGAATCTTGTGTAAAGTCTGTAGACTGTATACTACTTCAATTAGTCGTATTGAGTGTCTTTAACTGGTATAATCTTGATAAAACTGATAGTTAGAATATTCACCTGCATATGGTAGTGTAGTTATAACAGCACATGTCTACAAATAAAGGGGTCATATGTCTCCCACTGTCGGAAAAATTCAGCTTGAAGGGGCATAGAAACTATGAAAAACAACAGATGTTTGTGCCTCCTCCAAAAAGTGTTGTTTGGGGAGACACTGTGAAGATATATTCCTGTGACATGGTTAGTTAGCGTTTGAGTAGTGTTCATGGGAACTCCTTTGAATTGTACACTATGGAGTATGGTGGAAGTGATTGTTGCTGCCAAACCTATTACATTTCTTATTCTACTTGAAAGATATATGTAAACAATTGATAATTTTAGCTTAATTGAATATGTGACATGTGTTCTGTGACATGTTAAGAACTTACAAGTATGAGTGAAATGTGGGATTAATACTTTCAATGTCAATGTATTTTGGGAGAGGGATATTTGTGAAACATTGTGGTATGTTTAACATTGCTGTTAAAGTCACGCATGACAAAAATAAAGCATATGCTATTAGATTTAGTGTGTTATTGTTTTTATCATTTTTACCTTAATCTTATGTGCAGACCTTAGAGGGGCCTCCATGGCCGAGTGGATATAGTTGTTGACTTGCAATCTCTCCGCCCCTCACAGCTGTGGGTTCAAATCCCTGTCTGGGCACTTCTGATTTTTCAAGTGAGGAAGCCTTCCAGATGGCTTGCGGTAGGTTGGTGGTTCTACCTGGGTGCACTCTGTGCCTGAAATAGTGTACAGAGGTTCCCCAGGGTCTTCCTTCACCTGTAATGAGCTGTAGGTAGCCATATGACTGAAATACTGTTAAAGCCACTTTAAATTCTAAAAAAGACCCTAGATTTTTGTTGAGCTGTTGGAATTTGGCAGTTTGACTTCTGTAAGTCCCTCTTTCTTAGCCTGGTCATGCAGCCAGAAGAAAACTTACCTTAATTAATACATCTTAAGCTAGATAAATCCCTTTTGATGTCAATTTTTACAGTTAAAGGAAAGTGCACGCAAGAAGAAACAACCCTAAATACAACCACATGGCTTACAAAACTTGAAGAAACCCTATCCCCACCAACCCCCCTTAATGAGAAAGTAATATTACTGTGCTACAAATTATAGATGGATTCATCTTCATTTTCTTATGCTTAATGCAGTTTTGAAAGCTTGAATTGTGTTGAGATTATCTTAATTCAAACTTAAAATTATAATTATAACATAAACAATTGCAAATATTGAAAAACATAATCAAATGGTAAGCAAAAGCTTTCAATGAATTTTCTGATTTGATTTTTAAATGAATATCTAAGAGTTCAAAGTATTAAAAAATTGCCACCACATACATACCCATATACCACGGTATACACCTGGGTGAAGTAAAGCACATGTAGAATTATTTTCCTGCCTAGAAAAATCTGACAACCCAGATGGGATTTGAACTCGGGACCCTTTCATCCTGGGCCTGCCTCTTGCCACAAGACCACCATCCCCACTATTAAACTGTTGAATATACTAAAATCAGCTTCAATTTGATAAATGTTTATTTAGAGAAAATGAGAAGAAGGGACTGTTAAACTAAACTACCGCTGGCCTAACTTTTGAAATAAATTATTTATTAACTAGATAAAAAGAATTTGCGATAAAATTATTTATTTCAGCCGACTGATCTTTCAAATACCGTAATTAATTTTGTCCCCTTCAAAGAAGAAGGGATGCATATTACTTTGCACATGTCAGTTGGTCAATCAGTTGGGATATCTGTACGTAGACCAAAGTTTGTCTAATTTTTAACTGGAAAATGCCAGCACCTGGTGGTAAGCTTGGCTTGGTGGTATTAAGCTTGACAAGTAGAGGATCCCTTTTGATTTTGAGGTCAAAGGTCAATGTCACAGTGACACTAAAAGTGTGTCCCACTATCCTGAAATTCGACAGGAAGGTTGGGCATGACTAGTACTTGACCTCTGCCATTATGGAGGTCATCAGGTTATAGAGATCAAGGTCCTAATTACCTTGAACAAAGAAGCTTGTCAGATTGGTAAATACTAAATAATTCTAAATAGCAAACACAACAGCCTATGGTTCTCAAACTCTACATGATCAGTATAGATGGTCCTTATATTGATTTAGAAGTAATCAGGCCAATATCTTACAGTGACTTTCATCACAAAAGCTACAAAACACCTTGACCTACAGTAACCATACTAAGCAGTGAGGTTAAGCATGTTTGATAAAGGACACCTATTATATCTGAATGTGAGGCTTGCATTTTTGATAGATAGAGAAGACCTGGGTGTATTGTCACCAAACTGGACAGGAAAGTTGGGCATTACCAATATAGGTGTCTGTCTGTCACTTGTTGCTTTCAACTCAATAACTAGAGTTCCATAAACCTTAAAGTATTAAATTTCAAACTTCATAGGATGAGTTGACATATTGAATATATGATCCATACTATTTTTTAGGTCAATAAATCAAAGGTCAAGGTCACAGGGGCTGAAAATATAAAATTGATTGCTCATTATAGCAAGAATCTTATCACCCAAAGTCTTCATAGAATGATTATTTGCTGAGATCACTGTACTACAGGTCAAGGATAGGGTCTTTGACTACAGAACCAAATTTGCACTCAGTATCTCAAGAATACTTTGACCCAGAGTTTCCAAACTTCAAAAGATGGTTCCTATTATTAAAGGGGTCACTGGGTCAAGCAATTGCATTGATTTATGGTCAAAGTGCAAGACAGCGATACTTTTATTGACATATTTAATTCTTGTTATTTTTTGTGTTAGAATAAAAGAGCTAATATTTACAGTGTCACATTAATGTAAGCCTACAAAAATTGAAAAACAAAATATATATCAGTATTGAGTAAACTATCAAACTCGTCTAAATATTTAACATGAAGATAAGATGCAAAGTGTGAGCGTAAATCTCGCACTAACGTTCCGACTTGCAATTGTTATTCTCACAAAAATGTGTTTATCACGACCACTGTTGGAATCGATGGTAGTCACTTCGTACCATAACCAACTCGTACCATAGAAGAAGATACCACTTCGTAC